>LVVM01001546.1:30995-62321 GCA_001882365.1 Rhizopogon vesiculosus
GGTCAAAATTGTGGATCAAAGGTCGGGATCTGAGATCGATGTTGTTGCACTCATCTCAACATTAATGTAGATCGTCGAAAGTCAAATCAGGACAAGCGGATGGTATACAACCTAGAACGATCGAAGTTCTTCAGGCCAGTGACTCCGAGAATCTCAGGCTGCACTTGTTGCTCACTGGCCTGTCATCTCGCAGAGCTATGGCCTCGCGGAGCGTTTGCTCAAGGAAGGATGTCAAATGCACTTGTGTGTAAGTCAGACTTCCTGCAGCCATGCAATACATATCGCGGTCCATAATGACGTTCTGAATCAGGCATTCTATAATCCAGGCAGTGACGGTGTCCTCGCAGTAGGAAGTTCGCTCATCAAAGTGCATACCATACTTATGATGCTCTCGCCCTAGCGTACCGGACGCGCGCCTGATATCACTGCTCCAACAGCTCGTTATCCCTTTGAGGTCTTGCTCAACCAAGGAGCTGTCGAGTCTATTTTTATTGATTCTATGACCGAACACGGTCTTACGATTGATCGCCCGGTTGTACCTGCTTCGATCGAACTGTCCAATGATTCAGAGCAACTTGCAGACCCGCTTTCCTACGCAGTGAAGGTCAGAAAACTTCCAGTGATTGGAGAAGCCGAAAAATGATGTTCATCTGCTATAGGTGACTTTGGATCATCCAGATACGCCAGGAAAACAAGAAATAGTGCATGCTCGTTACGTTGTAGGTTGTGATGGTAAGATATCTGCTGCTGCTTGTTCCGAGTGGCATTAAGGACCGAGATGTTTGCAGGGGCACATTCGTGGATGCGCAAGACGTTGGGTATCACTATGGATGGGGAGCAGACAGGTGAGCATCGACTGTACGATTGGCTGTTTCCCTTGCGTTATCTTTCGCTAGATTACATCTGGGGTGTTGTCGATATCGTGGCAGATACGGATTTCCCGGACGTTCGTAACAGAAGTGCCATCCACTCCACGAGTGGGTCATGCATGATCATACCGCGCGAAGGGGACAAAGTACGCTTTTATATCCAGCTTTCTGACAGCGATGTTTTGGATCCGATCACTGGGCGGTTGGACAAAAACAAGATGAGCCCAGAGAAGTTACTAGAGGTACGCACGTCAATGACGTGAGTTCTGTAAAGATCTAATCAACGTGCACACCAAGGTTGCCAGAAAGATATTGCATCCCTACAAGGTCCATGAACCAAAGATGTATGATTGGTGGACGATTTACATCAGTAGGCACATTCAATGAAGCATGCGTAATGATTAAGCCTCAACGTAACAGTTGGACAGCGGGTGGCATCAAGATTTTCCGAACACGAACGAATCTTCATTGCGGGCGATGCATGCCATACGCATTCTCCGAAAGCTGGTGAGCTTTCTCGCAACTAATTGTGGATATAATGTTCCGCTAACGATAGATCAGGGCAAGGCATGAATGCCAGCATGAACGATACACACAATCTCGGTAACGGGATAATAATTTCTAGATGTTGTGTGCACTGATCGATGGTGTGCAGCCTGGAAACTTGCTCAGGTCATACGAGGCCGAGCGGGTATTTCCCTACTGAAAACGGTGAGTCTCCATCTACATGATTATATATATATATTTAATATCTTCTTTCAGTATGAACTAGAGCGCAGAAAATACGCACAGGATCTGATCGAGTTCGATCGCAAGTTCTCCACCTTGTTTTCAGGAAAACCAAGGACCGAAGGAAATGACGACGGTGTGTCCCACGAGCAATTCCTAAGGTCTGTCATCCGGACATTCTCTGAGCTACCTTCGCTGATTACCAACAGCGCGTTCCAGACTGGCGGTGGTTTTACCAGTGGCATTGGTGTCCATTATGCGCCTTCCACTATCACGAATGGAATACATCAACAATGTGCACCTCACCTTATAATCGGCGAACGTGTGCCACCTCAAATCTTCGTCCGCGCGGCAGATGCACGACCTTATGACATCCAGGATTTGCTCCCGTCTGACACGCGGTTCAAGCTTCTGTTCTTTGTGGGCTATTTAACGGAGGAGCGCGTCAGAGAACTTGACACTCTCAGTAACAGATTGAGAGGTCCTTCGTGTTTCCTGCAGAAGTATGGTTATCCCACGGAAGGTACAGCTCAAAGCATGTTCAGCATCATCACTGTCATGTCTGGTGACAAAGAAGATGTGGAATTTATTCGAGTACCTGCGATGCTTAGACCCCACTGGTCCAAGTATGTCCTTCCAAGATTTACCCTGCGTTTGTGTCGCCAATACTTATGTTTTTATAGCGTTTTGCTGGATGACACTGACACGACGGGAAGCCTAGGCGGTGGAGCATACAAAAGGTTCGGTATTGACCCGGGGGCTGTTACGTTGGTCATCATCCGCCCTGACGGGTATGTTGGCATGATCGCGCCCGCTAATGCGTTGGAAGACGTCGACAGCTACTTCGCAGCTTTTACATTCCCCAGAACGCAGTAGCACAGTCGCACATTCTTTTAGAGTTGCCTCAGGCTTGATATATTTCTAGCTTAGTCTTGCCTGAATATGCAAACATGGTAGTGCTTACAACCTAAATAATAATAAATATTGCTTGCCTCGCAAAGCCTCGCCTATTCAAAGAGCAAGGAACATGTGCATGTGTCAAAATCAGGATCGCTTGGTATGATAGCTGGTGATCTATTGAGTTCGTAGTCTCGAACCATCCGTTCTGGGAAGCGGAGTTTCGCTGGCGCTTCCCAGAACGGGACCGGAAGAAGCCGAGGTGGTCCCGAAACGTCTGGATCGAGACTATTGAGTTCGGACTTGGCAAACACTGAACTTATCTTCCGAATCCGTGCGTATCCTAGCAGAAGCGTCTAGACTCTCATGAAATAGGGTTATTAAGATTTAGGTGACATGTGTGTGAGCGTTAGCTGAATGTCGACGATTGTCTACGGTCCATATGCAGATGACAAAAATGGGGTTTGAATGATTATGATTCATGTTCATGTGGTTTTGGTGGCACGCCACCCGTAGGTGTTCCCAAGTGCTACACAGACTGCAGTGCATCAAGGGGGGATAAAGCTCTGTATCATCGACCCCCGATAGCCACTCGTGAATTGGAAGTTGATTGCTGGTGTGCTTCAGAGTCCAGACTTTATCCTTGTCCAGCGAGGTGATTGAAAGATCATGGCCAACAAGTTAATTTGGAGCGATCTTTGCAAAGTTACTTCGAAACGCCGAATACTTGCTTCAGCTGTGACAAAAACTCGGTACGTGCTAGATTCGTTGTCGGAGCTTGTGTGCCTGCGTCGTGTAGAGTTATCGGACAAATATTGTTAATTCCCCTACATATTGACAGGGTCGCTCATGGGTTGCAGATCATGATTGCTTCTATATATGGACATCGTGAAAATGGCACTGAAACGATTTCCCCAACGTCTGTAATCGGACTACAATTTATTCCACGAAAGGATTGTGCACGACTAAGGAATAAACCCCATCCGACTTTGACACGAGTGTAGTTGATCTCAATCAAAGGAGAGGACATGTCCAAGACCATCATTACGTGTGGAATGTCTCTGCTTCCTGCAGAGTGATACGGCCTTGATAGTTACCATCCTCTTGTTTGTTGACGCGAACTGATGCAATGCAGTGAAACTAATCCGTGTCCTTAAAGCCATGTGTCTCCTTTAGGTACCACGAAAGTGTCTTGTCGCTCCTTTACACCGATATCATGATTAGCAGCCCGGTTCAAGCACGAGTTTGACTGTAAGAAGTATAGTATACGCTAGATCTGATAAGCACCGATAAGCACCTCTGGGAAGCCGAGGACACTCGAGATTCGAGAACACGTACTTGTTCCACGAACAATTTTCGAGACATGTCTCTCTCTAATTAAATCGTTCAAATGGTGTATTCCCACTATTGTAAGCTTAATTTCACACATACTATATGATAAGAGCCTTCATTCCAGCATTTTGCCAGTGGTCCAGGAGTGCGCTGCCAGCGGCACCTATGAAATCGACATAACTTATCAGAGCGGCGTGTATGACGTTTCGTCGACAAGGAGAATTTCAGGTAAAGATATCCTATTAAGGTGAAGTTGCAGACCCCGGCTATATGATATACAAGAAATACTTCCAGATAACATGTTTCAAGTTGATCTATCTGACTCCTGAGCACTAAAAAAAATCCACGCCTCAACAAGAGAATGAACTCGGAGCATTTATCAAGTTTCTTCTAGAAATATAACATTCCACATGGCGAGAGTTATCCTAGTTTCATCGGGCGGCAGCGACGGCATGAATTTCCTCGGTGTGTTCAGATACTACTGGTCCAGACAATCCCGAAGTGAGGGGTTATATTCTTATTCATTTGACTCTAGTAGTGTAGTAGTCGCCTTTCGTCCTTGCGAACAACTCGTATCAACATGAAGTTTGGTATTACATAGGCGAGAAGTGAATGTCTACAATGAAGGCTAGGTAATGATAATGATACTTACATGCGGGCAAAGACAAAAGAAAAGACATCCAGTCATCCCTTTCCCTCATCCTCTCCATCCTGGCAGAGGAGCGGCTTCGGCACTTCCAATCAATACCCTCCTCGCACCGCCCTTTCCGGTAGGTAGCTTCGGTGCAGGCCTGCTAGTAGTTAAGCTACTGAGTTTCAGCTTTGGTTGAGGAGCAGGAGGCAACGAAGGAGAGGGTTTTCGAGGAACCTTCTCGCGGTTTTCTTTCTCTGGCTTCAGCTTGCCAGGTATGACGGGCTCCGATTTGGCCATGACCTTATCCTTCGTCGACAAGCGCTTTGATTCAGGGGGCAATGCTTTCTTGAGGGGAGGTAGAGGAACAATATTCGGCTCGGTCTTCTTTTCCCTGAGAGGGCTTTCATCCGACTCCGATGCTCTTGGGAGTGCCTTAATGGCAGCAACGGGTACAGCGCACGTCGGTGAGTCTTCGCTTTCCTCTGATACCCCGTCGAGGCTGTCTGGAGAGTTCGCGAGCATGAGAATACGGGAAAGTGGGCTCGGTTTTACAGGAGAGTAAGCGTGTGACATGTGCGATGCAAGTGGCTTTGCAAGTGGGAATGGGCGGCGTATGTTCGCAGCAGCAGTAGGCGGCGTTTGCAGGGGCGCGGGAAGGACGATTATAGGTATTGTTGCCCGTGCTGGGGTAGGGGGTGATGAAGGATCCGATGAAAGCCCATCAGAGCTTGAAGCGGAGTCAGACTCGGTTTCAGTGGACGTGTACAATTTTCCTCTCGACGGTAGTTGGCGTGTGGTGTCCATCGGAGGAAGGAATGCTTCTAGAGAGGGGAAGGATGTATGGGGTGACCGAGGAGGAATCATAAACGCTGAAGGTAGAACAGGTCGCGCCAAGATCGACTCTGAACCTGACGCCTCAGATGCAGATGATAGAATGGCAACAGGAATCACCTCCGTCTCGTACGCAGGCTCCATTCTGCTTAGTGGTGGGATCGAGAACGATGAGGAACGCCGAGATACTCGGGTCTTTGTGCTGATCACCTTGCCAACGACCTTGGGTTTCATAGGCGACTTTCGGGGTGACCTGATTTTCTGAGCCCGAAGTGGAGACTGAGGTGCAGGTTGGAAAGCTTGGACAGGTGTTGGCGGGAGATCAGAAAGCATCTGCTCGACTTGCCATGAGCGCTTCTCCTCAAGGAACCGGATATGCTCGGCCTTGTAAAATGTGATCATCAGTAAATGCGTTGGATATAGATATCATATTTTTACCTCCAGAGCCGCCTTCTCCTTGCCAAGTTTAACAGCAGCTTCAGTGAACTTTCTCCGCTCTTCGTCAAGTTCGACCTTCATTCGCTCAAAGCGCTCCGCGGCAATGTCTCGTTCTGGTTGCGTCATGAGGTCGATGCTTATGTCTCTTGGGTCGCGATCGGTACGTGAGGCTTGAGATGCAATTTGCATCAAGAGGGCCTCAGTCTCTGCACCGTGCCTCTCATGAAGCTTCTTGGCTTCCTCTGTTCAGAAGACTCGTTAGTATGCATAAGGAAAAATAATGGCGCTCAAAGGCGCACCAAGTTCTGATCGCAGCTCGTCGATGATGCCCTGCAACCGTTGACGTTCCAGGCTATCTGAGGCCTTGGTGTAATCTGGTGCTGTTGGTGCGATAATTTGTGGGTGCTCCAGAAGGCGTTTTGAAATGTCCTCAATGGCATTGTGCACCGAAGAGAAAAGCACAGAAACTTTGTCACTGGCAGCGTTGGGAGGCGTGAAGGGAAATAATACGCTATGTGTTATCACTGCTGGCTGGAACAAGGGTCAGGAGGATGATTGGCGGTTGAAACTAACTGGGGTCACACCTCTTCATCACAAGGTGAGATCAAGTTTCGCAGTTCATGCAGCACAGACTGCAGTCGGTTCGCAACACTCACGGCAAGCCGTTGTAACGCCATTGTTTCGTCAGTTAGTGAAGCACGAGCAGATTCAGCTTGCTCGAGAGCGATCTCAAGGTATCCCTTACCCTTGCCCAGAGTTTCAGACCTGCTCCCCACGTCCGCGTTGCCACATCGAAAAGTCAACCCCGAGGATGAGGTCGATAGCTTGGTCTGTATCTCAGATAGCTTTGACCATTTCTCAATGATGCGCTCGATGTCTTTTTCCCTTTTTTTGAGCTCTGCTGAATGAGTTGCCCGGAGAGCGATCAACGAGGAGCGTGTTCGCTGAAGCTCTGTTGAAGTCTGCTTATGTGCTGATTCCGAAGCTGTCAAGACTTTAGCAGCCGTTCTGTTGCGAGATTTAAGTTATAAACTTGAGAAACCTGATAAGCTACTCACGCAAGTCGTGATTTGTAGAGGTTCATTTCGCGCTCTGCGTTAGCTGCCTTCTCAGTGGCTGACCGATGCATCCCAATGAGCCGTTCGTGGTCGTAAGAGAGAGTCCGTATTTTGGTCGATAAATCTTCTGTGCGAGACATGTCATTCTAATCCAAATGAATTTCTTAATGAGACGGGCACCACTTGTGCAATCATACAACTGCATTAACTCACCACTCTTTGGCTTAGCATAGCCAGCAAACACTTTGCCAGCTTATCTATATCAGAATTTGAGAGTCCATCACAAGAAAGCCCCGGTGAAGGGGTGAAACCATGTGCTACAAGTTGAGAGTTGATGTACTGCAGGCTGGACGTCGACGTGACTGAGTCGGAGGATGACGCTTCCGAGTATGGTGATCCAAAGTCAGAAATGGAGACGTCAAGAGCCCAGTGTACCAGCTTTTGTGGCATGGCGGCCATTGTTATATCGTCGGGTGTCGTGGCTTTGGGAGTTGAAGATGTCGTGACTGTCGTCGTCGTCGATGTTGAACTACTTCTACGACGCGACGCGGTCACGTGCTAGATTTCTGCTGCCACAATTTGAAACTTGGAATCATGTGCCCGGCCCCTTTTCTCCTTAAGTTCTAATCCACCAATTCGCTCGGTAGCAAGATATTGTTCACAAACCACAACGATATGTATTATCATATGACCCAGAACATTGTGGTCTCCTTTGATGTATTACCCCCTCTTTGCGATCATTGTGTTGCAACTTGCACGATCTCAAGTTTCCAACAGCGTTGACCAGTGTCTGCAGCTGCGCCAGTGGATAATTGATTTGAATATGGTCTCCACTTGAACCAGGGTCGAGAGCCTGGTATATGCATCAACTACAATGGAGCCTCCATAGTTCAGCTTCTAGTATGTTCCTATCAGAGTCAATGATCCACAGGTAGTTATTGACTTCAACTATAAAGGGACCTTCTTCTCTGTGTACCTGAGGTCAAAATTTTGGCCAGGCCGGCCTTGCGAAAGACCAAGTGGGTATTGTTTTAATGCAAAAAAGTCTTATAACCTCTCTTTAAGACCAGGTGATGCAGAACGGGAATCAGCTTTTGCGCGTCCGGCTGATGCCTCCTACAAACCGACGATCTCACATTAATAAATGACTCGTGAGGGTTATGTCCAGAAGGGACTTACGGGAATATTGAACTTCCTCTAAAGAATTGAAATAGACACCACTAGGCCCGCACACAAACAGTGGCGAAGTCAATTGGCGAGAGAAATGTGCAGACTCCATCTCATTGCGAGACGTACTGAGAGTATTCACATATGCTCGAAGGTCTAGTCCATATGCCAAATGTTGAGTTCAAGTCATTGTCATTTCTTGTGATCATTTCTATCCAGCTCAAAACTTTGGTTAGAGCACATATATTGTTAATGTTAACGAGACGTCAGCTGAACCTGCACAATTTTCCCTGCGGAGCCTCTCAAATCCCATTCTTCAATCAGCCTCGCGTACCCAAACGTCTGCGCCGTGTGACAGCTCGGTACCACTACCCCTTCGTACACTTGCCTCACCATCCTCCCACCCACCCCCTTCGCTGGTTGCCTCCGTGGGCTTATACATAGATTCCACCCCTTGCTGAGTTCCTTCGAATCGTCAATAAGTTCAAGTTTGGCGCGATGACACGGAAGCTCTCCCTCGACCTCATTTTACAAGCGCACAGATGTCTTATAGATGAGTCCGCCATGGGTGATGGATAACCTCTCAGCTATGTCTTGGTTTACGTTTCAGAATGTGGGGATGCCTCCAGATTTTAATTTCAGATTGACTTTCTGCCTCTTTCTGCCGAGCGTGGTTTTCTTTTGCAAGTGAGAGTCATTCCCATACCTTAATGCGACCTGACGAGAAATTCTACCTTTTTTTAGGAGTTGCGTCGGGGATAAATGACTATTGGACTACCAAAGTGCCGAAGGTTTATCTCTTTCTGAGTGCCCTTACAGGCCCTTACCCTGGAACAATTACTAACGTCAGAATAACTTTCTGCCGAGCGTGTTTATCTCGGATATTTTGACACATTATGTTCGAACTGGTTTGAGTACTAGAAATCAGCTGCCAGTAACTAGCGGATATGGTTGTTCTTGCCCTCGCTCCCGTTGACCTCGACTCCTTGGCAGGCACCGGATCAATTAATCATCTATCATGGCGGACTTTTTCAGGGTGTGAACATGTCTGAGATGCACGTTCAAATAATGTAATGAGTCCAATATGTCGACATGACACGAACTCCGAGTTCTGAATGACACATATCTTTGGATTAATAAGTACATGATGCAGGGATCAACAGATGTGTACCAACTCCAGTGTGCCACCACATAACCAGACCATTTTGTGCCTCGAAACTTGTCACAGAAAAGGTGATGATAGAATGTGGAAGATTTATAAACAGTGAGTAAGGAATAATGACTACTTTCTTTCGCCTAAGGTGTGCCTGTGGACTACTTGTTGAAATGATTCATCTGCGTGCATATCGTACGGCGACGTGGGACTAGACATCATTTGACGCCAAGGACTTCTTCGACTTTATACTTATTTACTATGAAGCAAGCCCAATAGCTGTGTCGTCCATCATCCCAGCATTTTGGCAGCGTCTGCTAATTTATACTTATGGGGGTTTGTAGGGTGATGAGGGTACTTAATGTGGGGTACATACATCACTGCAACCGCGCCGGCGGTATCATCGTTGTTCCCAATAAACCGTTGAGAATAGAGCATGACGACGACACCGTACATGTGCACCTCACTTGCAACTATGCCGGCGGTATCATAAACCGTTTAAAATAGTAGAGCATGACGTGGATAACTGTATGCGAATTTACATGTCCAATTGTAGATGAATACACTTTGGGTCCTATTATACATTAAAGTCCATATGCACGTTCAAGGTTCCTGCAATGGGATCAAGAAAGAACCAAAGTACCTATCCATGCTCTCTAGTGCGGTGGATGGTGCGATCATACCGACATAGCCGTCAGGCCGAACAACCACCATCGTAATTTCCTTCTCATTGATACCGAATCGATTGTACGCTCCACCGCCCAAGCGCCCTGTGACATCAATGTCATCCATCAAGACCCTGCGTGGAACCACGTCAATATCATGGGATGGTACAAAGTATGATGACTCACTTAGACCAGTGTGTCCTGAATATGGGGGGAAGGTCAAGGAAATTCACATCATCCTTGTTACCAGCAGCAATCGGAATGATGTCGAACATTGACTGTGCCCTGCCTTGTGCAGGATAGCCGTACCTTTGAAGGAAACTTGTGGGAGTTTGCAACTCCTCAGCAAGCCTTCTGACCTTCGTGAGCTGCTCGGATGTGAGTAGACCAACGAAAAGTAGGAGTTTGAAGCGGGTGTCCGACAAAATCATGTCTTGTATATCAACAGGACGAGCGTCCGCTGCACGAACAAATACTTGCGGCAGCATCCGCTGTCCAATTATGATTGACGGTGCGCAGGTCTGATGGGTGCTATCGACAATCGCGGAGGGCACGTAGTGGACACTGATACCACTGCTGAAGCCACCAAAAGACTTGAAAACCCTGAGAAGCGTGATTCAGTCATCATTGCTGCACATCACCATTGAGACAACTCGACCTCAAGAACTGATCATGAGAGACACCTTCCTTGCTATGTGATGTCTTCGCTTTCCCCGAAAATAGACCAGACCACTGGCGATCAAATTCAATGAGATCTTCGGCATATTTCTTCCGCTCAAGCTCGTACTGAGAGAGTTGATAAGTCACTGGAGACCTAAACAACTAATGAAAGAACATACAGTCTTTAAAAGAGAGATGTCCGCCCGGCCCCGAATTACTTGAGCTAGCTTCCATGCTATTTTCACATTCCATGAGAATACCCTATCTGGAATAGGAAAACCGTACCGAGGTTATGGGTGTCGTTCATGCTTGCATTCATGCCCTGTCCTGCAAAGCAATTAGACTCCCCCCCCTTCTAGAATCACCTCAGTTGCTCACCTGCTTTCGGAGAGTGAGTATGACATGCGTCACCAGCGATGAAAACACGTTCATTTGCTGAGAACCTTGAGGCTACACGTTGTCCAACTGAGATGACAACCGTTTAACTTCAGTGCAATGATAATAGTGATGTGCCCTTACTGATGTAGATTGAGGACCACTCCACTTCTTTTTTGTCGACTTTATATGGGTAGAGTGTTTTACCAGCAACCTGTTTAGAGATAAATTAATAGTCTAGTTGGGGCAATGTAGCTGGGGTACACTTACCTCGAGGAGTTTCTCAGGGGTCACCTTGCGGCTGTCAAGTTTCCCGGACTTAGGATCCATCACGTCTTGCTCCGACATCTGCAGGTAGAATCGGACTTTGTCCCCTTCGCGGGGTATGACCATACATGAGCCGTTCTTGGAGTGGATTGCGGAACGATTGCGAATGTCTGGGAAGTCGGTGTCTGGAGTGAAGTCGATCACACCCCATATGTACTCTAAGAGAAGCACCATATTTAGAATGTTCATGCTGAACTAGCACTAGAGAATTACTTGTCTGTTCGCCATCCATTGAAATACCCAGGGTCTTTCGAACCCAAGAGTGCGCACCTAAGCAGAGGACGTTGTCAGCTGCTCAAAAGAAATTCAGTTCCTGCATATCTCACCATCTGCACCGACGACGAATTTTGCGCGAACGATTTCCTGTTCTGGAGCCCTGTCCGACGGAGGTATGTAGTCCAAGACCACCTGGGCACAACGTGTCAAAAATAGCACACTGTGAGGAGTGGAACCGGGAGCACCTTTACAGGGTACGATGATGGGTCCAGGAGTTCTTCGGGATCTTCTGAGATTTCTAGGGAGGATGGTACAATGGGGCGGTCAACTGTTACTCCACGGGACTTCATAGAGTCCATGAAAAGTGCTTCAATTCTGCTCTGTCCGATCGTGATCTGCATGACAATATCAATTAGATATGAAGGAGAACAGTGACAAAACATACCTTGAAGGGATAACGGGCAGTTGGAGCTGTCACGTCGGGAGTCCGGGCAGTGCGCTGCGGAATATTATTCGACCGCGCAGCGACAGCACATTTTGATTAACCTACCTCAATGCCACCTTTGGAGTCGGGGTTATAAAAGGCCTGTACGAATATCACTACCCAAATATTAAAATTTAAAAAAAGGAAGGCACGTACACAAAGATACATCTGTCCACCGTCCCTTAACAAAGGCTCGGCCAAACCATAACTCTGCAAGGATTAGATGTCAGTTCTCTTTCATTGCATATGTAAGGACGTACTTGAAGGACTTCAATCGTCCTAGGTTGTATGCCATCGGCGTGCCCAGCGGTTACACCAGTCGGCCTGCATTCATTTGAGTTCCCCATCTTCACTTACAGAATGGATCCTCTAAATTACAGACCTGTTGTCTATGATTTTGACGTTCACTCCAGCACCAGCCAATGCATTGGCGCACATGAGCCCAGACGGACCCGCTCCAATGATGAGCACATCAACTCGGCTTTCCTTGACCATGATATCGATACTTTGTGGAAGAAAAATGGGGAAGGGAATTGAAATCTGGTGGTTTACATCGTAGTTCAAGTGTGTTCTCTCTTTATATCTGTTCTGTCAGTGAAAAAACCGCCCGAAATGTTTTGATGCGATATAGGTCATGCAGACGCAGCGCACACGGATAAATCATGTCATGATGTCCATTGTAGTCCATTCCCGGTTCAATACAAGGAACTGAACGAAGTGAACTACAATCTAGTCAGACATACGGACTGGTCAGCCAATCATCAAAGGCTGCAACCGCACCTTGTGACAAAGTTTTGATTTGCTTCTGATTCTGATATCGCCTTTGACCACGAGTAGTCACAATGTAGTCATCCTGGGAGATATTCCTCGGTGATCAAACCTTTGTGAGCAGATAAATCTATTTACTAAACTTATAATACCAACCTGGTGCTAAATTGCAATTCATGCACGTGCCTTGCACGTGATTGCTTTACAGTAATTACTAATTGACTACTAATGCCGCTACAATTGAAGCTACATTGTGAAGAAGCCGTCATGCTCAGGCAATGCTACTGCTCTTCTGTTTCTACGCTATTCCGAAGTAGACGAAATCTTAGTCGAGACGCAACGGTAAAAACCTGTAAAAACTAACCGTGACCGTGACTTCTGTGGCGATGCTCTTTGATTTCAACTCAGAAGCTCACCAGTAAAGGGATTTCTGGACACGCCAGTTCAGACGAATTGTCGAGTTCTTGATGTGACCTATCTCTACGGTCCTTGTCAACTATCTCCCGAAACTATATATAACGCTCGAAAACGAAGATGATCACTCACTATATTTGTCTTCATGCATTCCTGGTAATACAATATTGACTTCACCTATGGCAGACTGCTCCAATATTTCACCTGCTGCGGCATGGGAGTGCACTGCTGCTCTGAATCTTATAATTCATTCCCAGTGTCAGCAGGAAGAAAAATGGCTTAAAAAGTAACATAATATAGGCGAGATCTGCAGTTCTGACAGAACATTAGAGCACTTGGAAAACGTCCGCGTTCTTGCCGATGGATCTAAGCCACCATCAAGTTTCCTCCAGAAATATGAATGTCCTCATGGGCGACATTACGCATTCGTGTTCGGTATGACCAGGATCGCTGTGAGGTGACAGGGATGACGTGAATGTCCTCGGTGTAGCGGTCTCGTCAAGATGAGCCTTTAAAGTTCCGAAGCAGGAGATCATCATCTAATGTTGCATGCACAACAACATAGTACTGATAGACGCCACGGATGTCACAAGAACCAATATGTCTATTAGATGATTGAGCTGAAGGAGATAACATATTGATTGGGCTGATGATAGTATGTTGGATGACGTCCTTGCAGCGATTGGGGAGAAGTTTTCGCCGCATTTTCAAATTATTTGGACTCGAATAGTGCACACTATATTTCCGAAAGTTGCGGACAATACATGCATCTTCTATGAGACCTGTTATTACATAGGGATGAAGTAAATGTTTAGGATGAAAACATAATGAATGTGCGGGAGCCTCCCTCAGTGAGACATAAAATCCCTTCCCCAAAGGAACAGTTCACTTTCAGCTTGGTTGAGTAGCTAGAGGAAAACAAAGAATAATTTCGAGGGATTTCGGCTTTCTCTGGGTTCAATGTTGCACATACAACAAACTTTGACCTTGTCATTCGTCGATAAGCGCATTGATTCAGGGTAGCGCTTTCTCGAAGCGGAGTATTAGGAGCAACTTCTGGTTCATAGTCCCCTTCAGAAGGCTGTCATCTAACTCTGACTCGCATGAGAGTGTCGTCATGGGAGCAACGGGCAGCACATGTCGGACAGTCTCCACTCTCTCCATAGTCGGGACTATCAGGACAGTCCGCTAGCATGAGAATGCAGGAGAGATGTTTGCAAGCGGGTAAACATGTGACATGCGTGTACAAGAGACCTTGCCAATGGTAATATTTGGTGCGTGTTCCGCAATAGGGATTGCTGCAAGGGCTTAGGAGGGTGCTGTGCTGCGTACCGGGGTAAGGAGTGGCGTGACATCTGACAAGAAAGCCCTGCTCGCAGTAGACCCTGACCTGGTCCAGTGGAGTTTCTCCTGGCAGTTATCACCAGAAGAAGGAATGTCTCGACAGGATGCGTGGTGACCGTGGGAGACAGATGCTGAAAGTGAAAACGCTGCAAGGTCGGACCTGTCTCGTAAGCAATGTTTCTTTACTTGGTAGTGGGACGACGGGGAGCGTTGAGACACTCAGGTCTTTCTGCTGATCGTCTTGCCGATGACCTTGGTCTTCATGTTAGGAGACTTATCTAGGCGACCTGATCTCATCGGAGCCTCAGAAAGCGACTGAAATGCAGGTTGGAAGGTGTCGGTGGATCAGAAACATTTACTTGATTTGCAATTACATTCTCCTCAAGGAACCAGATGGGAAACCGAAAGAACACAGTCAGCCATATAAAGAATGATCCCCATATTGCTGCGAAAAGTTAGCCACGCCTTTATGTAGGATAGCTTGGACCATTCCTCAACTTGAAGGATGCACTCGACGTCTCTTTATTTCTCGACACATTAGGCTGTAGTAGTAAGAGCATGAATATGAGCAGCAAGTTAAGAAAAATAGTCATGGTCTGGGGAAGTAAGAAGACGAAGTGAATTACATAATGCTGCTTTGCCGGTGGTGTTTCACTTTCAAGACGATAGTGCATCAACATGAAGAATCTGAATAATGAGTCATAGTGAACGAGTACGTCGATCGAAAATTGAAAGCGAAATATTCAAGTCAAAGTTTCAATCGACCTCGATCGTGGAAAGCTTGATCAGTGATTACCGTCACGACTCCGCAACAACTGCTCCCGAGACCCTGAATGAGAGCCAGACCTTTGGCACTCCTTCCCTCCCTCTTCTCCGAAGTTCTATCAATAATCAATAGTAATTACCAGTCTTCGAATGCAAAAAGTTGAAGCTTTATTGTGTTCATGCATACCAAGGTAAATCATGTTTCATGTTTCATTAATTTCATTGTTTGTAAATGGGCGTGGACACACCATACATGCTCAAATTATAGAGGGTGGGGAAGCCGCATGTGCTCATGTAGTATTTTAGTTGTCGGATGGCGAACCTGTACGGTGGGTATTGTAACACAGTCGCCGTGACGAAGGGATCATCAGTAGGTTGCGAGAATTATAGTTGATGGGTACACGTAAACTAAGGAAAAGTTCGGTCAAAGAAACAACCGTAAGGAATGACAAACGAGTTACAAACGATAGCGAGTAGCAATGTAAGTTTGACCTCGAGGAAAACAAATAAACATCCAAATAAGCATGTTAAATAACAACGTGCAATGCGAGTGATTCTACGACTTGATCCTCTTATAGTACAACACATATGCTGGGCGTCCCTAAGAGAATCGTCAAGATTCGGTCGGACAAGTTAATAATAGAAGAGCTTACCACCACTTCCTTGGCATCAGTTGGCGTGACCCGACTATCGTCACAGTAAACCCATCCGCCACGAGACGCGATGAAAGCGGTATCTAGAACAACCGAGTTATTCAAAAAAAGGTGATGTGGAACTGCAATTTTGAGCTCACAATGTCCGTTGCTTAGACTCCCAAAATGATTCGTTACACCATATAGATCGTACTTATAAGGTGGCATCTGTACTCGCGGATCGTCAGCACCCATCCCATTCACTGGACCTACTCCAGGGGGTAGAGCCGGAGGCATGTAATTCGTCAAATCCAGGCCCTTGAGAGGAAAGTCGACGACAGTCTCAATCTTGTCCGTAAACATTCCTTTGTGTGAGAAGCGCTTCAGGTGAATAAGCAGAATTGGTGGAAGGCGGGACAGCGAAAGCTGTTTGGTGGCTTTACGCAGAGTTTTGCAATGGGGACAGTGCCTGATAATAACATTAGAACAATCGCATAAATGCACGTGGCGCCATACCAAGCCTCCGATCCTGCGAGCACTTCCTCTTTGACAAACGCGTCTAGGCACGACTGCAAAGATGTCTTGGACGGGCCCTTCAACGAAGGCATGGGAAGCGAAAGATACATGAAGGAATTATATGTAGTCGATGTCTGTGAGATGTTGTAGGCATTGTGAAGTTAAGACCATCCAATATGATCCGAACCTACCTTGTGGCACGTCAAGCACTCCATCCGATTCCTAAACTGCCCTTGAAAGAAGTCCACGATGAGTGAATCGTTCCGCATCCGGTATATCTCCCATTCCTGTGTACTGGCAATCGACTGCGGAAGTCGCTCTAGTTCAGCCTCGCGTTCAGGTGTCGATCCATTGGATGGTCTATGAAGGACACGATTTAAGTCCTCGTGCAAGCCATCAAGCAGGAAAGTGAGGAATTCTTGCGAGTCATGCTGGTCGGATCCCGAGAATTGAGGAGCATGTGCGCAGATCGATTTCTTTCCAACCAAGTTAGAATTGCGTACTCAGCAAAACAACAAACTTACCCGGAACATAGTTGGGGTCAGATGCGGAAGCTCGGAATGCGACATCTCGTAGAGAATGGTCGCAAACGCAGATGCGAGTTGTCCCTGTGTTCCCATGGTATTGATCGCATTTACTGCATTCTTCCATCGCCCGTCTAGATCAATGTAAGCTCTAAATTCCGAGTGGAATCAACATCAACACGCACCAGTGAAGAATCTTGCAAATGGTACCGTCGCACTGAGACACTGAATAGTAGCATTCATGTAACACGTATTGCCCAAATTCTTGAGCCCAGCTGTGACAATCTGCATGTCAGACCAATAGGTTACAGGGTAAGTAGAGGATATCGTAGGCGGTTTGGGAGGCTCCTTGAGTGTGCTAACGGAATATGACTGCGAGTGCGAATGCTGCCGCTGGAACGAGTTAGAAGCAGCCGGTGGGGGAGGGCGAAGAACGTGAGAGTTAGGTAGTAGATCGGGGTAACCAATTGGGCGGCGAGAGCTGAACGATCCAGCGCTGGTGTCTGATTCGAGGTAGTCGCTTCGCCTGCGGACGAGAGGTGAGGGATTGATGCTGGCTTGCGGAGGGAGTGTTGGGGGCTGGGAGAGTAAGGACGTGCCTCCTGGTCTAGAAGCAGGAGAAGTACTTGTGTTTGAAAATGTGGGGTATTGTATCGGTGCGGATGCCACAGCAGAACCATTTGCAAGTGAATGGGCCATCACGGGAGGTGTCTGGGGTGTCTGTGGAGAGATAGTGATATTTGCAATATGCGACCATATCAAGGAAAATGACACGTACACTGTCGGAATGACTGTGGCTGTATGATATAGATGAAGAAATGTGCGCTGGGGCATTTCTGTGGCTCATGGAAGTGCGAGTGTCGCTAACTGTTACTGAGTCATGCTTAAGTGGTGGTCTAGTAATCGACACGTCAATACTGGATGCAGGGTAGAAAAAATATATGCTTACGCCGAGGAGTCATTCCGTATTTCCGGAAACCGGCGCTCAGATGACGCAGGTGTGCCAGGAAGGGCGCCATTTACTGCAGGAGGTGTCCAGAAGCGCGAAGCTGATTGGAAAGCTGATGGACCTCCCAGCTTTGTCTCCGCACTTTGTATATCCCCTCCGTTCACTCCGGCGCCTCCCCCGGCAGCGAACTTAACGTGTTCAACGCCCATCTCCTCTCTCCAAGCCTTTAGCCCACCGACGAGAAGCATTGGCGGATTTCGTAGAACCGTCGTGAAAGAGTGCTCGTACACTATTGTAACAAATTTGGATAGCGGCCCGTTCCTGAGGGTCTCAGATGAATCATCATCGTAGAAGACAACTATGTCAAACTTGTCGCGATTTTTGAAGACGGTCGCCTCGTCAACGGAGAGTGAATCTTCCAGTGCTTTTACGTCGAGGCTGCAAAGAGAAGGATAAGAGCCTTACAACTAAGAAATCATGCTCATAACGCACGATGAACGCATGATCACAGAGGGTTCAAGGCATATTACAGGGTCACCACGAATGTGCTCCTTCTCAAAAGCTTCCCTCGTCCGAATGTCAATGATGAGCGTCTGCACACCACGGTGAATGTAATTATGGAGATCTTTCGGTGATACTGTCGTTGATCGTTGAATTGCCGGTTTTTCGCTTGGCATACGCTTTTCGATTGTCAGCATACTCGGCATGGAAGGGAGAGCCTTCTTCTCTATGAAGGGCGATGGCATTGCATACTCGGGTATCGGATGCATGAGTGTAGGTGGCAGGGGAGATGGTCCTAACGGGGGCTTGGGGAGCGGAGATCCAGGATGAGAAATGAAAGAGTTAGTAATTGGCGTGATGGGCGTGCTTGAGGGACGAGGTCCAGGATCTATCGACAATACAGGAAAGCTCCTCATACTCGACAGAGTTGGATGCTCCCCGGTACCGTTAGACTGGGACCTTGATATCGACGACCGGCGGCTTGAGATGCTACTTCCGGTAGGGTGGACTCTAGGCAGGCTGGGCTGACGAAAATAAGTACTGTCCATTTCGTTGAGTTCATCGATAGAAGGGAAATTATGTGCAACTTCCGAAATGGAAGGTGCAAAGTAGGATAGGCGGGGTGATGACGAATCAGAAGATGTCGGGGACGGTGGCCCAAGGGACGACGGCGGGACAACTGCATGTGGTGAAGTTGTTGCAGAGCTCGATGCGGACGATGCAGTACTGAGAACAGGAGTAGAGGATAGCGAGGCTAAAGGTCGATTAGGTCGGGCCGTATCCGGCAGGAAAGCGGAAGGAGTGATGCCAGTAGGAAGTTCCCGTGAATATCGCTTCGCCACAGGATCAATGACACCATTTTGGCCAAGCATTTTCAATCGATCTGCAACGAAGGTCCCAACTTTGACATTCGGACGTTCATCCTGATGAGGAGATTCACTACGGAGAAAAGAAGAATCGGCATATAGGAAGGGCAAATTTGGTGGAAAGGACTCACGCTGCACTCGATCTCTCGAGAGCAAGAAGCTCTGCTTCGAGGGTCTTGATGCGGTTCAGTGAAGTCATGATTTCCTGTAGATGTTGTAATTGAATTGAATTGGCATGATACACCAAAGGCATGATACGAACCTCGAAGAACGGCACAATACTTTTGTTACCCTCGTTATTCGCACCAGCTTTCTTGTTGACATCCATAGACTTGTTGGCCAGATTAGCCGCAACGTAGAAAGCATGCAGAGCTGCTTCGGGATGACCAGCTGTGTCCTCCAATTGACCTCGTTGTATCTGGGAACGTGCCGATCCAATGAGTGCTCTTGCACCAATACCTTTACTAGTTCGTTCCGCAAGGTTTTTAGCCTGTGTCTTGATCTCCGAGACAGTGCCTAAAGACGATGAGCCATTTTGCATAGCTGGAGAATCAACAGAAGAGTTGATAGATTGTCGAGGCAGGTAGGTTCCGTTGTGTGTATCTGGACCGAACCCTGCGAGCCTGGGCGATAGTGGGGGAAGAACAGCAACACCAGGCATCCACGGAGTGACCCCAAGTAGAGTTAGCGATTCAGTGTGCTGGCAAGTACTGAGCCGCCCTCGCTCGAGCGAAATAAGTGACTTGAACAACCTTTGGACCAATGGCAGTGGAGTTCTACCGCAGTGAAATCCCGATTACATAATGATAATGATCTAAATAGACACCTTTGTGCTCGCACCAGAAGTAAAGACGTAATACAAATTCAAAGTCCTTCAAGCATTTGCTACGGTTTAGTTTATACAATGGAATACTCCATAGAGAAAAATGGTCCATGCCCCATCAGGATCCCATTTAAACATCCATCATGTCATCGAGTGAAGAAAGACTATCAGCAGGAGAAAAGCCAAAAGTACCATCCCTTTGGTGCTCAAGGTGACACTTGTGGCAGCGCCAGCGATCCGAGTAATGTTTGCTCGGATAGAAGGCGGGGGAATATTGTGTAGAGCACATGTCACATTGTAGCACAGACTCGGCCGAACTGTCGGCCGACGAAGGGCCCTCCATGCGGATGTTCAGGGTTTGGTCGAGTCTCCTAGCTTTCCGAAGTAGAGCGTGGGCCTGAGTGACAGGTGCCTGTTTGTATGTCCGGCAATAAACTTGCAGAGCAGTCTTCGGTACCGTGTCAGTAATGCCAGCGGTTGCCGAATTTAAATGTCCCTCACCTCTCCAGTCTCATCAGTCTCGCATACATCATATAGTTCCCGCTTGCTATTCTCGTGCTCTTGGCAACATACGATAGGAACCATGTTGCCATTCTCACCCTTGAAGGTGATAGCAATACCTTCCCGACGTGGGTTACGCACCTGCAATAAAATCAATTATCCGATGAAAGTAAGATTTAAAAATAAATAAAAGCATACCGACTGAATCTCAAACCCAAACCGGTGACCGTTCATCCATGCGCAAGATGTATGATATTCCCTTACGCAGTCACTGCATCGAATAACAGCGCCGTTGGTTTCGCCGCATATAGTACATCTCTGATGAATCGTGTCAACTACACGAGCGGAGAAGAAATGAATGTGTCCGTACAGATGTCCATCTCTGTTTGGGTATCGTGCTAATACCCTCAATGAGTCGAAGTCGCGACACGTCCGAGAAGCTAATTTCGGGCGTAAAGACCGCACAAAGCACATGTGCCCACCCTTGCCCTTCGGTAGGCTTGGAAGCACGTAAGAACGAATCAGCGTTAGGGTATTGCACTTTTTTCTTTGACTTGCGCCGTGGACAAAGTAAACAGTCAGTATTCTAGAGAACACGAGTTAGTTGACGGCTGAAAAAAAAAATTCTTCTGAATTATGTTACCATAGATGACTCCATGTCCTTCTGATTCTGACAAACGTCGCACATCCACGACTCGACAGCACTCTTGTCTACATGAACGCCACACGATGCTAGACATTCGTGATATTGAATTGGTGTATAACGTGATAAGGTCAGTAATCTTACCTGCGTGCACACGGAATTGACACTGGCTACATCTCAGTACTTTACCCACCGGTCCATTCTTTTGGCATGCCAAGCAGCGGAGCTGTGGGGCCACTGGGGTATTGGGTGGGGGTGTCGCATTCACGGAAGTTGAGGTCGTCTGGGAGGCGAAAAAAAATTGAATTAAAGTACTCCACAAGTGCGTTTAGTTAAATTACCCTCAGCCGTTTCGCACTAGGTCCGTTTAAGGGAGTTCCCTCACGTTTCTCCGGGCCTTTCTTGCCGGGCGGTAGAGCGTCCTCACGGACTGGACGGACGTTGAGATCCGCATATTTACGCCAGTTAGTTCCGCAAGCATCGCAGAGAATATCGGTAACGAGCCCTTTGGGGGCCCTCCACCAATTTTCTGATTCACGAGTGCGACATGCACCACAACTATTGTTGTGTCTGGAAAATCCACGAATGACTGAACCTTCGTCCTCATCGAACGGGTCGGCAGCATCGGCAGAGGGTGCTTCATCTTTTTCACCGTCCTTGGCCTTGTGTCTCGTGAGTCTAATGTGGTCATTCTCGTCCTTTAGTCTCAAGCTGGACAAAAAAAAATAAGGGACAAAAAATCCAAGATAAAACCACGCCTACTTTTTCCAGTGCCCATAAAATCGCACGACCTCAGAGATGGAACGAGTACCGATTTCGTCATGAACAGCCCGAAGTTCAGCCCCATAGAGGTAAATACCATCCTCAAAAGCAGCTATCTCCTCAGCGCTCCACTCCCGGTCGGTGTACTTCGTTTCACCCTTCTTCCACTATCGGGGTGGTCAGATTTGTGTCACCAAAAATACAAGGATGAATTTCGCCTGGAAAGTTACCTTCTCTACGCGAGTGGGAACACTCATATCAACAGTAGACCACCCACGATTCATTAAATATGCCTGAGAAAATCGCCTGATGGCCTCTGACAGCCAGTCGACGCTCTGCAGATTTTCCTTCTTTCTGCTCAAGACCGACTTCCATGTTTCCACTGCAATTTCTGTAAGCAAAGTCGGTCTCTCAGGGTCACAAAACGCCTACACTCAGTGACTGTGAAATGAGTAAGAAAAAAATACTACAGCACGGGAAGGCTAAAAATACGTACTCTCTTCATCTGTCAAGTTGTTGATTGCACTCAGGATTTCGACAGTGTTATCCCCGCCCCTCTGTTCCAAATCTACGTTGCCCTTAGGAGCGTCCCAAACCAAGGAGGAGAAAAACTTACCTAAAGGTGAGGGTACATCGACTGTAGAGGGAACAGTAGCTTGGTATTTAGGGCCAACACGAGTTGCAGAACGAGGGAATATGAGATCATCAGGATCTAGCGCCCAAATAAACTAAGCCTCAAACAACAAGTGTCACATTTCACGCTTACCAAGTGTATCTTCTGCAACCGTGTATTGCCTTCATGGGAACACGCCGTCAGCTTTCGTTCTTAATTACCTAATCTCGCATACGATGCGGTCAGGCACGTATACTTACCCAAAGTAACGAAACGGCCACATCTTAAAGTACTTGATTTCGACGTTTTCTTCCTTCTCTGCAAGGCTCCTGTCCTTGCGCGGGCGTCCTCGACCTCGCGGAGCGGGTGCATTAGACTTTGGCTTGGTAATGGGAGTCGGATGCCGGACATCATGTTTATCTACCTCTTCCTCATGGCGCTTAGAGCAAGGGGCGCATGTCCAGCCGTAACCGCGTGACGGCTTTGCAAGCAGCGGAGGTTGAACACAGCTCATGTGGAAGAAGTTTTTGCATCTATCACACCCTACTGTGTCAGGACTGATAATATAATGTCAATATGTATGCAAAATAGCAGTCCCTTCCAATCAAAAACGTACTTTGCACACCATTCACTGCAGGTCCCACACAATCGGAGAGTGTCGGTGAGATCGGGAACGACTTCTTTCTCGGCCACGACATATTCGTATCTTGAAGTCAAAACCTGCCTAATGTTGTCGGGCACTGAAAGTAACTGTTGACTCGAAATGGTGGGGTAGATGAAAGAGTTCTACGTACGATTTCGAACGTCAGTCGCTTGAATGACATCGAATTCCTTCTTGATATAAGGATCGAAAAGACGATTGAAATAAAATCTGTCAGGACGTTTCTTCCATCCAGCCAAGTCGGTTATTTTATCCCTGTGCAAGACGTGGCATCTGGAGCGAAGTTGGTTTATGTCGCAGATCTCTGAATAAATGGCTGCGAGAAGGAGGCGAGAATCTGCGACCGGACGATCACTGACGTCGCTTGGACGATAATACCAAGCCAGGCGAACGCGAGTATATATTTCCTTTCCCTTGCCTTTACCCTTGGCGGCACCTTCTGGTGGGAGAAACTCCATTATGCGGGCTACTGAGTATGGGGTACCATCTCGAACAGACCATGGGGGAGAACAATATACATGATCTTGATATATGGAATCAAAATGACGTCAGAAGAAGATATAGAGAGGAGTTGGATTTTTACCATTGATTTTGACCTTCTCCCCGCTTTTCAGGGTGACCTGGACTGTCATAAGCGCGTGTGGCAAGAGGTGAGCAGAAAAATCTGCAAGGGATGAAAACAGACTCCTGGAGGATAAAGGATGTCTATACCGTAAAAATTTGTCTCGCCCGGACGGGATGTTGTGCTGTTGCGAATAGGATGAGCTGTACGACGAAGGAAACAGGGTGGAGAAGGTGTGGATCCACGAGTGTATATGATAATGAAACTCCGACAGGCGCGAATATTCCCGTTATTCAAGCCACCGACTTGAAACACATCAATCCACGCCGGGTGGCTATGATACAGGATGTATTTTAGTTGACATTGTTCTTTGCTTGATCAGATGGTTTTCACGACAACCAATTGCTTGATTTTCTGTAGCAGAGGTGCTGGTAGTATTACATATGTCGGAGTTGAATATTTGCGTTTGCCGTTATACGGCTTCTGTACTCGAAAAGACATATGTAAGTTACTATGCCATGACAAGCGTTTTCACCGGTTAAAGTGGATATAAAACTTGCAAACCAAAATGCCTTATCAAATGATTATCCAGCACTTACCCTGAACGCGATCCCCCGCCGTATTGTCACACGATTCACTTGATATATTCACATCCGTGACCTATACTATGACGCGCTGAGGGGGGTTCCGCGTGGGCCTAGAACGGGAAGATAGTCCCCCCGTTGAAATAGCGTCCTCAAGGTATTCTATACTTTCTTTCATTATTGCAACGTCACACATCTCATTATTATTTTCCCCATATGCTGTCCGGCCGGTAGCCTCACCGTGATGTCCAAGTTTAACTCTGACGGTACTCAACGTCAGCTTGCTCAGGACAAACCAACTGACACGGCGTCTACTACTCCCACCACCCTTCTCAAAGAGTTCATAGACCTCCCACTCCCTGTCGCACAAGCCGGTACAGCAGGTTCGGTCCCCCGGAAGAAGAGAAAAATGCCCCGCATACATGGTCTCCGTCTATATTGGGCACATTTATTGAAACGCATGGGCACTGAGTCCCCGTCCACCTCCGCAATTGTCGACAGCAGTCTTGATAGCAGTCAAATCAGGCCAAGGGCAGATGATGATCCCGATGCTGACGAGGTTGATGAAATCGTCGTGGACCGAGATTGGACAGAGGATATGAAGAGTTCCGTCAACCACTCAGAACTCCCTCAAGAAAAATCAGGGGACAGCCACGTCGTTCACGTCGGTTCAGTGACCGATACGGGCGTCAGCCATGAAACCCTAGAAGATCCTGGCCTCTTCCGTCAATTTCTCATTTTTCTTCGCTGGGAAGTTTGGCCGATCGCATACAAATTCTTTTACGTCCAATTTTATGACGAGAACACGGAGAAACGATATCGGAAGGAGCGCTGGTTCATCAGAAAGGTACTTACTTTCTAAAATTGATGGCTACATAATTCATGTTTTGCTCAGTCTTTAGCACTTTGGTCAGTTATGTTTTTCATCGCCAACTGGGTCATCGGAGTATCAACAATTGCCGACCCGATCACTATCATCGATAAGTCATGGCTATGGGGCGTGAGTACAATTCGCGTTTGGATGGATTCAACGTTTATCATATTTTGTTAGTTCGTACCTGCGCATACCATTCCTCTCGTCTTCATGATCGTATATGATTTCCCACGCGATCGTCAAATACCCTACCAGCTACTTCTGACAATATCAACCTGGTCTTGGTGAGCGTGCACATTCATAGCTCGCAAGTACGGTAGTTTTAACTTTTCCCCAAGGTCTTTATATGAGGTCGTGACAATGTCAGTCTTAGCTTTATCCCCCCTTTATCAAGATTCTGATACCTGGCAAAGGTACGTATGTGGATATTATAGATTAGAAGTAAATACTTGCGGAACAAAGGATTTCCTCGGAACATTTTAGTGCGTTGTGCCTATATTCAACCTCACAGTCACTTATATGTGCAAGTAGCTATACCTCTGCATTACAAACCATCGCACTGTTTGGAATGAAGATGAATAGAGTGGCCGCTATGATGGGGTCACTGACATTCTTTATCATGTAAGTTGTGCACGAGTTTCACGAATTTATACTGATTTCTCGTAGCACATGCGCTCTTCTTCTGCCATACAAGCCAATATGGATCAGGCGTACGTCAAATGCCTAATCTCACACCGCTAGCTTACCGGGGATCTTAGACCTGCTTAACTTTCTCCTTTACCACACCTTCCTCTTGTTCGTGCATTACATGCACGAGAATGTAAGTGGAATAAATGATCTTTATCTTCTGCTTATTTTCACCTCTACAGTCCGAACGTCGTCTATATATTCTCCGAGAGCAACTCAAAAACCAGTTCAAGGCTACCCAGAAAGCTCAAATAAACGAGCGAAAGGAGGCGGACTCTAAGAGGAGACTTACATCGTGGGTGACGTGTTCGCATGTTTGCATAGCTTCCTGACTGACTACCGCTGTTAGATACGTCTTCCATGATAAGTAAATTACTCTTCACGCATTTCCCTAACTTACCGGCAATATACAAGTCCGTGTACCCTTGAACACAGCGCGTAGGTGTCATGAAGTACAATTGTAACTGAAAGCTGATCGGGCATCCAGTCCTCGCTGTGCAGAATATGGCAGCATCCTCCGCGGTATGCAAAGTGCAGGAGATAGAATTCATGGCATTAGAGGGCAGCTTGGTTATGATGTCCAAAGGCAAGTTGATCGTCTCCCATTCTCAATAGCCAACTGATTTCACAGCAGTTCTCAATGATATGCTTGACTTGTTTAAGTGGCTCCCTGGCTTCTAGCAACCATATCTGACATTATTCCTAGCAATCGCATGGATAGTGGGCGCTTCGAAATCTTGTCCAAGCCTTACGCGTTTCATGCCGTCGTGCGCTCTCTGCTAATTCCACTACGCATGGCCACAGACGCCCGAAACCTTGAACTCGTGACGTCTCTCGACCAGACAATCGACAAGGTTGCACGACAAGCAGCTTACGAGGCCGTAGGCGAAGATCCAGCAGGACTTGAGAAGCATATGGACAACGAGGAGGATGGTGTCGTTCTTGGAGATGCCATTAGGCTGCGACAAATCATTAATAATCTCGCAAGGTCCGCATCTATCTACACGCCTTCAAGACTATCTGGAAAATTTTGTTTTCAGCAACGCCTGTAAATTTACCCCTGCGGGTGGACGGGTGACATGCTCCACACGCTTGCTATTCCCTACACATTCAGCACCGGAACCTTCCAACATTCCAAGACCAAAAGTCGATACTGACGAGGACGCGATTGATGAAGTGCTCTGCGCTCCTGGCGACGATTTGGATGCTCCACCTACATCAAAATTCGAGATCACAAGCGCGGGACTGACGAAGAAAGTGCCACTGAAGCGAATCGTTGTGCGGATTGAAGTTAGTGATACTGGACATGGAATCCCGCCCAGGGAGATGGCACAGGGAAAGCTGTTTTGTAGGTTATCGCATGCTGATTTTGGTGAAAGACTCATGTTTTCTTCTTTGCAGCTGCATTCAATCAGACAGAACGAGGTAGACAACAAGGTGGCAAGGGCACTGGTCTCGGCCTGGCCCTCGTCCGTCAGATCGTGAAGCTGAGTGGCGGTCGGCTGGGCGTACGTTCTAAAGTCGGTGAAGGGTCGACGTTTTGGGTCGAGCTACGTGAGTTTTTTCGGGTTGTTCATCCCGAAATTAATTGTTCATGCATATTTTTTGCATCAGCGCTGGGTGTAGGTGTTAAAGTGGTCGATCCGCCGGACCCGGAGTCGACTTTTCGAGTGATTCAGAAGCAACAGCCCTTTGAGCTAGCTGGGCCACTGTCAGTGGATCTGCTGACAAGCCGCGCCCAAACTCAGGCAGTGTCGACGAATATCATGCAGACCTTAATGAACCAAGGTCAGCGTTACACAATGCTTGTGCCGTCATAACTTTATAAACCAAACACTAATTGTAGGGACTCTGGTGCAACTTGATTTAAATGCGGCTGATGCCTCTGAATCTCGTGTGCTCACCCGAGTCATGGGCGAACTCTCGTCAAGCACCCAGTTTGATCCTCCGTTGCCCACCCCACCCACTGATAGTTCTAGCGAGAACATGGCTAGCCCGAGGGGTATCCTTCGCGTGGAAACACACTCGACAGAAAGCTCAGCTACTGTCGTTGCGGATTCTCCGGGGATCATGGACGACGTCAATCCATTGCCAACTACTTCATCCACGTCTACTCACCCAGGAACACCACTCCGAAAGCTTTCGCTCGCCTCCCAAACATCAGTACCCATGAGCCGCAAGTCATCCTCCACTCCTTTTGATCCACCCATCATCGTATTGGTCGTTGACGACGATCGCCTCACTCGCACGGTCATGTCTCGAATGCTCACAAGATTAGGGTGCATCGTTTCAACCGCTGAGAATGGTGAAGTTGCGTTGGAAAAGATCTTTGGCAGATCGCCGAAGACTGAAGGTGAAAGCAATTCCAAGGATATCGTCTCTTCCAATGACAGTGAAAAGGACCCGGGGGGTGAGGAACGTGAAGGTACAACAGAGGACGGCTGTGCATATGATGTCGTGTTTCTTGATAATCAGATGCCGGTTATGTCTGGTTTGGAGATGGTCTCAAAGCTTCGAGAAATCGGTAGGGATGATTTTGTTGTCGGTGTAACCGGTCAGTGCTACAGTAGAATCATGCCTGTCGTGATACTGACGTTACAGCAGGCAATGCGCTCATTGACGACCAGAAAGAATACTCCAATGCGGGTGTGGACCAGTACGTGGATCTCTGGTTCATCAACGTTCAAATCCAACTGAATGTTTATCAGCATCTTGACAAAACCTGTCTTCGAGTCTAGTATAATGAAGATGTTGACGATAGCGGACGAACGGCGACGAAAATCGTCAACTCCTGATGAGCCGTCGCTCCCGCCATGATACTGCAAAACCACTTTCATATACCTGCGGACTCTTTTCTCTTCTTTTCTCTTGGGTCGTGGATAACGTCTGCTATGCTGCATGCTTTTCTATTGCTATCTTTAATCACACTCATACACGGTTTTTTTTATGGTGCTGTCGTTGCTGTCGTTGCTGTTGGTATATGTTCGGTTGGGCTTCTTGATGTCTTGTATTATACCTTGTTTACAATCTGGATAGACTAACATGACAATGAGAAGTTTTGAAGTTGACTGGTGGAAGTATGGGCTTGTATTTCGTCTAGATCTAGTACAAGGTCGCGGTGTCCCGCCGTTTGCTCGCTGGTGAAGAAAAGGGAGCCTGGTGTAGTCTCAGAGGAAGATGTAGGGGGTGGGGGTTCTATCCACAATGGCGTGCCGCAGGCACGATAGAAACGCCCACCCCTTCAGTGAAGATGTCAAGCCTAAACGCTCGAGAGTCGAGTCGAGACGTGACCTTCGACTGGTGACTGGTCTGATCAGTGATCAGTGGTCACTTCAAATCATCGTCAGGATAATCACTAATTACCCAGAAGATGAATTGAATTTCTGATTGTGGCGTCCTATGCATGCAGTGCACGCAAAAGCGTTAGTCTCCCGTAGGCAGACCCAATAGAACGAAAGACAGTGTTCCAAGTTCTTTCTGTATGGCAAACTGAATGAGCAAATGGCACAAGGGTGAGAATATATTACTTGATAAGGAAGTTGATCCCCAGTGACGCAATGTCACGGATAGGGGACCCATACTTTTAAGGCTCTTCAGGAGTTTTTTGATCCTTTTCTCCTCCTGCCTCTTGCGTTGCCCCTATGGTCCAACTACCACCCCATTTTCATCAAACATTTTCCGACCCTGATACCTCGCTGACTACATTCTCCGATCTTGCTGGACTTTTTGAAAACATGTCAGACGTCCGAATGAAGCTTCCCCATGCACGGGTTGCTCATGCCTGTGATCATTGTAGACGTTTGAAAACAAAGGTGAACCACCCAGCCTTCGTCTCCTGATTCGAACATTCGCTGATCTCAGTACGGTACAGTGCTCTGGACAACAGCCAGAGTGTGCAAGCTGTCAAAGGAAGGGCAGGGTGTGTGAATGGACCCCTCTCAAAACGTCCAAACTCCGTCGAAGTCGCAAGCCCTACGATGCATGGATTCCATACCAACCGCCCATTGCACCAAAGGCAAAGGTCCTTGAACAATCTCGCGTTGCGACACCCAGGCCGACGTATCCTAATGTCATGCTTCCGTGGTCGATTGGGGGGACTATTTTATCTTTAGCGCAAGCGGCTTCGATGGCTACTGCACCCATGGTTGAGACCATGGTGCAGGAGGCCTTCACTGATTGGAGCGTTCCTAGGCAGTATGGTTACCAGGAGGGCTTAGATATCCATGATCAGTGGACATCATCCCCTCCTTCCTCTTGTCCTTCAAGTTCATCAAGGAGCGATAGCTCATCTTGCGAATCTGCACCTCCGCTCACCCCTAAAACGCCTACATCCACAAGCCCCTCATTTTCTCCCACAGAGGAACCACAAATGCCGTCCGACGCGGACATGGAAGCTTTCTTCCACCAGCTATACAGGTGTATCTCGCCCATGTGGTCTTCGCCTGCCTCAAACGAGTTTGAGAAGCTATTTGCACCATAGTCGCTCGGACAACGCGTCTGCCTCAAAACGAGTTTGAGAAGCTTTTCGCACCACAAACGTTCGGACAATGAGCACCACGATGGATCATGTAGGCACTGACCGTCGGAACTTCTTTTCTGTGTTTCTGGGTTGAGTTTGCAGATACTTTTGCAGTGGATTGTTTTCGCATTGGATTTCAGACTGCTATATGGACCCTCGGGCTATGTATGGGCCGTGATATGGACACTTTTGACGAGCTGCAACATGGACGCTTACCTTCAACTTGCATGTAACCCAGATTATTACCCACTCTCCTAGCAAGACCATCATCAGCTTAGTAGTCTCAATAATGTAGACCGATACGATATCGACTAGTGTCGACCATTTACCTTATCAAATAATTCGTAAACCATCTGTCGAAGCAAGGTCTGAGTTGCATATCGTGGCACCAACGCTGCATACGATGTCCAATGTATCAAATAGCATCGTCGGACATCAATGTCACCTTTGTGCACAACCACCCTTTCTTCTGTTCACAAGGCATTCGCAAATCTAAATTTTTGTGGGTGGCTAGGCACGTGGTATATTATTACGGAGAAACTTTCCATCGCCCAGTGAGTTGATTAGCGCGGAGAACAAGCAGGTCCCTGAGCATCTGTAGCGAGTCTTTGACAACATTCAGCTTACTGCCTGCCACCTCATGCCATTCTACAGGAACCTCTGCAACAGGTATACCCAGCTGCTTGGCAAGCAGGAGGAGCTCAACGTCGAATATCCAAGTAGCGAGATGTTGAGCGGGGAATATTTGTTGTGCAGCGTGGCGCGAGAAGAGTTTGAACCCACACTGCGTGTCGCGAATATGTCCGACGCCAACTATGCGTAGGATAGTGTGCAAGCCATACATGAGGACGTTACGAATCAAGGAGCGCTAACGGAGAGTGATGTGAGAGGCTAGTTCATGTCACAGCGGAAACAAGGCGCACCTTGACCACAGCCTCGGTCTTGACGAGATGGGCTCGACTGCCGATAGCCACTACCGGCTC
>LVVM01001547.1:770-16621 GCA_001882365.1 Rhizopogon vesiculosus
CCTTCCGCACTTGGTGATCTGCGTTTGCACCGGTAACCCCGTATCTTATCTGCTCCACACACGCCAAGGCTTCCGTAATTCGTGGGGGCGACCGTATTCCGACTCTCGGGAGTCGTACTCTATTGATTATCTAATGCCCAGAAACTCACATGCAGGCTTAGGGGCCCAGGCAAGTGGATCAACATGTTGTTCTTCTTTCTCTGGACTTCTCAGTATTGATAATTATAACCTGGTATACCCTGACGTATTGTCTAGGCCACTACAATACTCGCGTTTTCCTTGGTACTGGTCATGCCGTGCCAGCCTTTATCAGTGTAATTCACCACATCCTTCTGTGATCTGCCACGGATTACTATCCCCGCATTCCTGTGGTAATCACACTCGTGGCATCCTGTTTCTCTTCGATTGGAAATGATTTCCACCAAGATATGGAAGGTTGCCTAATGACTATAAAATGAATTTATAACAGTCTTTGAGTCGAGGTAAACCTGATCGCTAGACTCAAGCAGACGATCAACTCGGAATTATAATATGTTATAAAGTCCACCCGACACCATGGTTCCAATGAGCACCACGGAAGTGTTGAACACTACCTTGAAGAAGAGTACGTCTAGCTTGTATTCATCAGCAGATAAGCGGGACTAATCATCTTGCTTCGTAGGGGATGACATTCAGCAATAGTAAACTTGCCGACATGTCATTGAATTCAATGCTATCTTCTATCTCGCAGTTTGACAGTAGAGATGTCTCTTTCATTATGGTAGCCAGTGCCATGGTATCTTTCATGACACCCGGTATCGGTTCGTGAATTTATCTTACCTTGCGGTCCACCCGCTCTTGCGCTCACATTCCATTCAGCTTTTCTATGCTGCGGTTTGGCCAAAAGAAAGCCTGCTTTGTCCCTTATCTAGGTGGTTTTTGCGAGCATTGCAGTTGATATCTTACAGTGGTACTTCTGGGGTTACTCCTTGTCATTCTCGCTAACTGCCACTAATGGATTCATAGGCATTCTTGAGAAATTTGGCCTGATGAATGTCCTTGGCGGCCCTTCCCCAGGTTCCCCTCTAGTTCCTGACTTGTTATACGCATTTTATCAGATGGAATTCGCATGCGCCGCGGTAGGAATTTTGGTAGGCGGGATCGGCGAGCGCGGTCGCGTTCTCCCGGCTATGGTCTTCACATTTGTGTGGCTGACCTTAGTTTGTTGTCCGCTCGCTGGGCCTGGAATATAAATGGTTGGGCTTTTAAATTGGGTGTTCTTGATTTCGCAGGTTTGTCAATCCTTACCTTTACTGACGTCCAGACTTCTGACATCTTTTGTCATGCCCAAGGTGGAGGACCCGTGGAGATCGCAAACGGTGTAGGAGGTCTTGCCTATGCCTTGGTCCTTGGCCACAGACAAGACAAGGAGTTCCAAAAAGTCAGACTACACAGTGTTTCCTTGGTTAGTCTGGGCAAGTTCATATCCTGGTTGGCTGGCTAGGTTTCAACGACGGTAGCGCATTTGGTGCAAACATGCGCGCCGTCATGGTGATGTTCAACTCTATCCTTTCTGCTGCGGCTGGCGGTATTGTTTGGTGCGCCCTCGACTACCGCCTACAGCACAAGTTTAGTATGGTTGGATTCTGCTCTGGAACTATTTCTGGCCTGATCGTGGCCACCCCTGCTTCAGGATACATCCAGCCCTGGGCGGCCGTCCTCACGGGCGTGATAACCAGCGCTGTCTGTAATTTCGCAACTAAAAGTAATGCTACTGTATCACTCGGGGATGCTGATATTGACGCACTCTCTAGTCAAATTCTGCCTCGGGGTGCACCGTGGATGACTCATTCGATTTGTTCACCCAACACGCTATTGGGGGGATTTTGGGTCTCTTGACGAACGCATTTTTCGTGTCCCATTCCGTTATCGCCCTGGACGGCATCAACACAAATGTTCCTGGCGGCTGGGTCGACCACAACTGGAAGCGGCTTTATGTTCAGGTCACTTATATCATGGCGACATGCTCATATGCGTTCATTGTTACTTTCCTGATCGCCCATTTTAACAACATAATCTCTGGTCTCCACCTACGCGCAACGGCTGAGGGCGAGATGCTCGGTCTTGATGAGGTCGAAGTAAGCCTAGATACACCCTTGAATTTACCCAGCATAACAAGGGCCCAAATTGGTGAATTTGCGACTGACTATATTGAAGTATTTCGTGAAGTCATGGAGCAAAATACGGTCCAGATGTGTCAGCGTGAATCAACGCTGGACACGATCGTCGTGATGCCCAACACGGTCGCTGCCGCTGATAACCGATCCAGAAAACCTTGAGTAAAAGCGTTAACGGTCAATGCCCATTCAGGACTTGAACTCCGATGCTATGGAGAACTCGTAGGACCACGGCCTGGTGGGCCAGAGTTCTTTAATTGGATCCGGTTTAGTCTTTAGTTGTGAACTGATAGAACATAGATCCAACCTTTTCCATCGTTTCGCTATCGTCATCACGCTCTGGCATGCACGAGGAATGTTCGTTCTCTCTTTTATTGTGTGTAATTTGCGGGTCGATCAGGTCTTTCCCATTGCTCCGGCAAGAAGAGAGCGTATCAATTGTGTAGTAGTACAATCCTCTGTTCATTTTTCACTCACCTACCTATCCATACATTCAGGCTGGTACTTTCGAGCGGGTATAGCTAGTTTACAAGTCTCCATAGTGAATAGAAATTGCATGCTGTATTCTCGCTATGTATTTTCTCCGAAAATGTTACACGCTTGTGGGCACGTACATGCTCGAATGATCTAGCGATCCTAGCGAAGCATAGAGCCAGTGACCATGACAGTCTCTGTCACTGCAGCTTGTGCTCTCATTCCCTGAAAGCCGACACCAGTGCGCCATGGTAGATACTAGTTCCAATTTCTTCATGCAAGGTAGGATATGAATCTAGGCCAATATCGATCTGAAAACCCAAGGAAATAAAAAGAAACTGTTGTCTTTTACTTATCAGTTGGTATTCCCGTGACACGGCCGCAAACAAGCGCAAAGTAAATACTTCACATTCCACTGTCTTATTTTTTTGTTGTTGCTGCAAGTGAACCAGTTCAGAAACTTATTTGTCGACCTTCGTCTCGCCCAACGTCGCAGAAAACATCCACAGATAATTTAAGAGCGGCGAGGTAAGTGAGTTCCTGCGAGGTAGCCGGCGCTTCCCAATTCAGAGTTTTGGAAATATGTTCTATGGAGAACATACCTGATGGAGAACAAGTCGAGCTTCTCGTCAGGCGCCCAGCTTACGAAGCGTGGGTGATAACGCCAACAAGTAAGGATAAGTAGTAGGCTTACACTCAACCCTTGCTCCCGCGGTCGACAATGACAACGACGACGCAGAGCGCATGCGTCCTCCCATTACCATCGGAAATCACCGAACAGGCTCTTACACTTTGCCACCCTCGCGACGTTGCATCGTTCTCACAGACCTGCCGGACAGCACATCACCTGGTTTATGGGGGCTCAGATCAGTACCTCTGGCGCCAACTATTCCTCCTCTTTCCCTTTGATGACCCTCGGCAGATACAATCCGTATCTCGGGAAGATTGTCAAGTTAACTGGAGGGAGGAGCTACACCGGCGAATGGAGGCACAACTAATCGCCAATCGCAAAAGCTCAAAACTTGAAGACTTTTTGAGGGCCATTGAAACGTTTGTTTCTGTGGTATGCAGTGCAGCTCCCGTCACAAGAGGGAATGAACGTGTTCCATCCCCCAATCTATTGTGGGTAGTTGACATATTACTGTCCACAAACATGCTTCGCTCTCCATTACTTGCATCAGAAGATGGTAATCAGTCGCTGGCTCGCCTGCGATCATATCTTGCGCTCACGTTGGATGAGTATGATGAAGATGACGAGGAAGGGAAGGAAATGTTGCAATTAATACGGGCGAGGAGTCGCTGTCAGGTTTACGACCTACGGAATTACCATCGAAGGAACGACTGGGGCCCATTTATCACTGCGGGAAAAGCGAACTGGACTCATATAGAGTCAATTATCAACGTTATCTCAATGAACCTTTATGACCGTCCACTTGATTGGCCGGATACAAGACCGCGTTATGGACTCGAAGCTACTCGGTCATATTCAGCACCAGGCACCACAGCGCGAGCAGCAAGTGATTGGGCTGGTGTTGAAGGTCACTGGAGGAGATACGTCTGTTTCATGGATTATCGGTATGACTTTTGTTTACCTCACTACTTGCATACACTCAAGCATCTCTCCTAACCCAGAGACTTGTTCGGTGAGCATACTTATAGGTCGAGTTTTTAGATTTACTCATCCACTCATTAGCATTCAACGTAATTCTTTCATTTCTGAAGCTTACCCCTGATATTCAACATTTTACAGTATGGTAGCAGAGTTCGCGAGCAGCACGATGGCACTTACTTCAATAATCCAGCTTTTGAAGAGGCGACACGCCTCATTGAGCTCAAGCTGACGCTCATCGACCCTCAGGACATCCCTGACTGCTACATACTTGACCGCTTCCCTGATTCCCCGTGCAAGCAGTGCCCGACATTGTATTTCACTGGATCATCCTGGGGCATACAAGGTAATGAATCGACTGTCATCGGCTCTGTGACCATGTCGGAAGGTGGTGTGGTTCGGTGGCGACTCGTGAGCCCTGTTATTATTACTGTTTCCACAAGATACAAAACCGAAATAATTTGAGGCACGCCAGGCATCCGTTGTTGAATCACACAATATTCAGTGGAGGTAGGTCATAGTGGTATCGCCACGTTCAAATGCTTATAACACACTTTGTCGTTGATATTTAGTTCTGAGGGGGTACAAATCGGCGGCATCGCGAGTGCGTTCGGAGTCGTAGGAGCGTGGACGGGGGCTCGTCACGATCCTCGTAAGTATATAAATCTTGTCGAATTTGATGCTTTATAACTTATGCTTTCACAGGTGATCCTGTTGGTACGCAATATTTGACCATCATGTGCCATTTACTAGCAATTCTAACCCACTCCGCATACAACATAGGTCCTTTTTGGCTTTACAAAGTAGAGGAGGATCACCCCAGCTATATGCGAGCTCTCATACACGTTTGAGTCAAACCATTTCATGATTGTAACATCTGTTTACATGACGCTTTTTGCTTTGCTGTGGACGATTTGCTTTGAATACTGCTTTCATATGTGTATACCACATACAAGAATATTGTTATTTGCCGTGGACTACTTGATATTGCATATTTTATGTAAGCTGTGTCGCTCTTAAAACTCTCGCGTACCCGTCAGAATCATCCAATCACGATTGCTTACGTTATTTGCACACGGAACAACTTCTTGCGGAGGCGAAATTTTCTCTTCATAACAACCTTCAGCCAGGCTTTGCCCCAAGTTGCAGAGTAACTCTTAGCCTATGCTTTGGCTCAGGGTATTTGGTAGACGGGAGAAGAAAGGTGAATCAAGAGTTCAATTAAGCCGGAGCGCCTCCCAGATGTTATGCGACTGTCTTTCGAGGCGGTTTGGGAGGTGCTTGACTATGCAGCTCTGACATTTATGTTTTCTGTAGTTAATAGAGCAGTACCTGTGAAACGAAATACTCAGATTCAATTTCTAGAAGACTGGATGTCCTACATGACTACTAGCTAGTCGTGGCATGCGATGAGACTGATTTGAGCTGATTTTGTGATCCCATACACATGAAACAACCATTAGGCTACCTATGAGAACTACAGTCGTTGAGGGTAATAGAAGTACCACCAGTGAAAATATGTTTGTGAGGGTGATGTACCGCAATCGAAGACATTAATCAGACTTAGCGCTTCGATGCTTGATCAAGGGGTCCAGCGCGACAGCGTTGAACTTTGATGGGCCACGGTGCAATACAGCGTAGTGGTAAGGCTCATAAACAGCTCCTTGACTGCTGGTGGCAGGTAGACCATTACATAGAAGGAAGACAGTCGTCCTTTGTTACAACATTGCTGCAATTTGCAAATACATAATTCGCTTACATAAATACAAGTTGAGTCCATGGAACATTTGAAATAGCTCAATTGTTGTCCATGTCGAACACATCTTCCACAGCTTCAGAAAGCATTTTGCGGCAGGCTTACGAGGCCGTATTTATGGTATGTTAGTAAGCCGACATTGTTCTTGTGGGTTCTTATGGGTCCACTTGAGATTGCTGCTGCTTGAAACACTGCCAACTGGGTAGAGTACTTTATTTTCATACAATGCGGTTCTCCTCTTTGGCATGTATTGCATTGGCAACTGCGACACTGCGGCCTGTTACTTCCAGCATCATTGAAGCAAGCACCCCAACCTCCGACGGTGTGCCCAAAGAGGAAGGTATGTCACATACATCTTGCACTCCCGTTATTTTGAGACAAACGACGTATTTTAAACTAGGTAGAAGATGGGGAATATTAGATTGTGAGTTGTGGCGACTGTTGTTATTTGACTCAGTGAATTATCAACAGCTCTTCTTGACGAGTCCTCAAAAGTTGCAGGAGTCTTACATGGTCACCTTGATTTACCTACTCAGTCCTGAAGGTGCTGACAGCTTGACAGAAGAACTCGATTCCTTGTCTACTTCAGCACACAAGTGGCTCGACGGATTGCACTTCGCAGACGCGGCAGAGTCTTGGTTGGATAAAGTCGTTGAGCTCGGTCCAATTCTTACAGATGGACTCTTTCGTCATGCCATGGACCTCTATCCCTCCGACAAGATAACGGAGTTCAAGGCGTCCGTGGTTAACGTCACCAGCACAGCTACAACGCTGCACCAAGCTGTCCTTGAAGCCGCAGAACAACACGGCATTCCTCTCGACACTATGAAAGGAGAACTTGGAGATATCTGCAATTCCATGTTTGAAGAGCTTAAAGAGCAGTTTCCACCGCCAGATGAGGCTCCCAGTCACGGGAATCGTATGGCTATGATCAGTACAACTCTTGACCGCATTGAGGCGGGTTTTCTACAGTTCGCTATCAACCACGGAGTCAGCGAAGAACCCCTGAAAAGCCATTCCAGTTCTCTCAAGCTCCACGCCCAATCCATTGTTGTGACCATCGCTACGTTACCAATATTTTGCGGTTCCATCGATTATCTGACATAGACAACATCATACAGGAGACCTCGTTGAACAGCACCCTGACCTCGCAATTACCCTCTTGGTCGCTGCAATCACCATGTTACTTCCTGAACTCTGGCTTCTTCGCCAGGTTCTCCGCATATTCGGATTTGGTCCAAGAGGACCGATTAAAGGTGGGTTTCTTTATGATCGCGCTGCTGAGTGGCTTTTCAATACTACATTTTGTAGGCGGAGTTGCCGCTTGGTTGCAACGGTGGTTATTTGGCCCCGCCGTCCCGAAGGGTGGCTGGTTTGCGACTCTTCAGTATCTAGCCATGAAGGCTATGAAACTTTAGAAGTGCTGCCTAGGACGAGGAGGAAATACCAGGTGAAAGTTTGACCCTTGGTATTGGAGGCTCTGATATGTTTGTACATTAGATACGATTCTTTGTTTCATGTGTTGTCTTGCAAAGTTGATGGGTATTGCACCGAGAGAGTAAAACTGAACCCATCGCGAAGTATTCTGACCTAGGTAGTTTCTGAGCAACCACACCTTACGAAGCTTAAGTTGAGGTCGTAGAGATGGGAAACGAGCTCGAAGAGACTGTGGACAAGAGGCAGCAAAGGCCACCTGGTCACTCTAAGAAAGCTGTCAATCCAGGACGAAATCAAACGTACTATGATATAATTATACTTAGTGCATCTGTGACCGCAGCAGCCTGCGCACGCCATACCCGACTACTCAAGCCGTTATGCTATATTGATGTTCACCATGATCTGATATGGTGTGCGCTTTAAGGTAAAGATCATTGAAGCGCTAATAGGTCCTAAAATGGTCACGACACTGCCACTTCCACCATTCTGCAATTCGTCCACCCTGACATTTTACTAGGCGTGCAGCACGACCCAGAATGAGACTGCCACGACGTGTGCCATGGGCAAATATTGGCGAGCTCGATCAGCTCTGTTCCTGGATCTTCGCGGATGAGGGCGATCTCGAAGCGAAGCAATTTGCATTTAACAGAGTACGTTTCATTCGAATCGACATTCTTGAGCCTTCTCTGATGGAGTCAAGTTGTCAGCGTGGAGAGCTATAACTGCATTACCACATGCCCTCGAGTCTACACTATCTATCTTAACGGCCCGGTTGCTCGATACTTCTGAAACCACACAGAACTGCCCCCGACTGAGTCTCAGGCAGAATTATGCTGCTGCAATCATTCGAATGGTAAATGGCCTTGTCGATCCTTTACAGGCGGGAGCATACGCGAGATCCATAGCATCTATCGCCGCACAGCTAGGGTTGCCTTCGTGGTTAGTGGAGTTGAGGCATGCCGCCACGCACGAAGATCTTCCCAGCCTTGAGATGCTCAGGGAAGCAGCACGGGAGGTAAGCTGTTCTATGAGAATGTAGTATTTCTTATCCTATGATAGCTCACATTTTATTGGGGTGGACAGTCACTGACATGGCTGCTGCACAACTATTTTTACCCCACTATAAACCCTTCAGCTCCTAGACTGAATACACCAACCCCCTTGCGACCGGTTACACCTCTGTTGAAACACTACAAGACACTGCTGAAGCTTATTATGCGTGATGCTTCTCTCCGCAAACAATATCAACCAGATGTTGATGCAGTATTGCGCGATGTTGAGCGATGGCTCGCGGAGGCTAAAGTAGCTGCAGATTTCGCGGCTGATGCATACGTGTGGGATACCACCATCGACAGCAATGATATTGAACAAGAAGATCCTAGAGAGAGGTGGGCTCTAGAAAGACTTTGCGATGCAATGGTTGAGAAAGGTGCTCTTGTATCTCTCTCCCAGAAGTATGTATTTTTGCAAGTTCAGATCTTCTTGCTGACTAGAACACCTAGGAGGAGGAACCTTCAGTCGGACGAATTTGTGCCTCCTCAGTCGTCACTTGTATTATGGACTCCGTTATTGGCCCACATACAAGCATATCATCCTACCTTCCCATCCATTCTAACAACTCGGATTGTGGACAGCCTTCTTTACGAGCGGCTGAACACAGAATTTGACATGGATGTCGTTTCGTTTGATGTAGAAGACTCGCGAAACGACCCTTCTTATCATTTGGCTCTTGCGAGGTGGGCCGCGTGGGTTGTTAGGACATACGACAATGGTCAGGAAAATGGAGAGTTGAGCCTCAGGAAGAATGTGATTGTCCTACTTGCTTCTGCTCTCGCTCCCGGTAAGACAGAAGGGGTGAAGGAGTTCAAAATGTATGTTGGAAATCCAAACCGCCTTTGTTTATTTGATCCAACCAGTATGCAACAGTTTGGCTACTCTTCTCGAGGCTGTAAGCTCTGGTTTCCCGGAACTGCAGAAAGTATCTGAGATGCTTCTCTCTGCCTCGTATCCTTTGCCACTACAGGTGAGTAACATAAGGATATATTTCACCTCTCTCCTGACGCTTTCAGCAATGGGATGCGGGTGATCTGACAGTGATGAATGAACGACTTCATTCTCTAATGTCGTTTGGTGACGACTCTCAAGAGCACATGGATGATTCAGACGCGCCTGCTACTACATCATTACCGGTGTCGGATCGACAGACAGGCGGGTGGACGTTGTTGGACAATCAAAGCTGCTGGAAGTCATGTCCTATAGGAATTTACCACCCAAGTAGATAATATCTGCAATCTATTTTCTTCACAGGAGTCGTGAAAATTCCCACCCTATTAGTCACGGGGTATTAGGTGATTACTGAACTGCGTATTATTATCCGGAGTAAGTCATGATTCGAGCTGCGCCTTGAGATATAGGCGCTCGCATCCACCTTTCCTCTGTTTTAGCAACCAATGAAGTTCAACACACCACTACCACAAACCCTACCTAAAGAATGCGAGAAGGCAGCAAAGATTTGTGAGTATCTAGCAGTTTCGTGCTTTACAGTGGCACTGACAGTTCCCAGTTTCGTCTTTTGTGGACAACAAGAATAATGGCCTTGACGGTGTGAGTTCTAGCTAAGCACCAGTTAGCACCACAAGAGGTGAAAACTCACATGCCGCTAGATAATTCCTCGAAGTGTATTAGAGAATGCTAGAGGATTTGCCATCTTCACTGTCTTCAAAGCAGGCTTCGTCTTCTCGGCAAGGGCGGGAACGGGGATTGTCATAGCGAAGCTTGATGATGGATGTAAGCACTTCGATCATTACGTATGTATTAGTATGGCTGACGGATCATTATCAGCATGGTCCGCTCCAAGTGCCATAGGCTCAGCTGGCCTAGGGCTTGGTGGACAGGTTGGCGCAGAGATGACGGATTTCTTGATTGTCCTTAACTCGACTTCGGTCGGTCTGCCTGTTTCCCGAACTCAGGCCTCCTCGCTGACATGTCCTTGTAGGCTGTTGTATGTCTAGCTTTATTTCAATCGTGTACCAACAATCGCTTATATGACCTAGAAATCCTTCATGTCTGCTGGCTCCCTCACGTTGGGAGGCAACATGAGTGTTGCGGTGGGTCCCCTCGGGCGGAACGGCGAAGCGATCGGATCCCTCAATTCAAGCGGCAAAGTTGCTGCCATGTAAGCTCCCGTCTACTACCAACGACACACCAGAATAACATCCCCGGATGGTTTAGGTACAGTTATTCTAAAACACGAGGCTTATTTGGTGGAGTCTCCATAGAAGGGTCTGTCATCGTTGAGCGTCAAGACGCAAATGCGTTGGCATACAAACAGGATGTGACTGCGAAAATCCTTCTAAGCGGAGCAGTTCCTTGTCCAGAGTGGGCTTCATCTCTGGTGAAAACACTCGAATCATGTACTGGTTTGCCAGGCACTCGGAAGTGGATTGATGACAGAGAAAGGGACCAGCAATCTGGTTACGTCTTTGCGAGCCCAAAGAGTGAAGGAAGCACTCCGTCCTTCTTGTCCAAGAAGAAGAAAGGAATCGACTTCCCCCCAGGACACTGGGGAAGGAGAAAAAATTCAGGATCGTATTTTGGTGGCCAGGAACCAGAGGACGTCGATGATAGCTCCACTCTGCGGGATGACTATGACCTCCGCGCCCAGTCAGGGTCTGGTTTCGATACGAAGTTTGAATCCGACCTTGCCCCTCCCTTGCAAAGTCGGCACCGATCTTTCAACAGTGTCTCTGCGAACACAAAAGATCAATTCGATCCAGCATCACCATTTAATTCTTTACCACCATTTATATCTGCTCACTCGGGATTAAGCGATAAAAATGTCGCTCATTCGCGCACAATGAGCATGCCATTGACATATCAGCCTTCCAATCGGTATTCCTCGGCGGATTATACCAACCCCTTCTCTTCGACTCCACCACCAGATGACAATTTCTTTGAATCAGATATTAGGACGAGTCCTCGTGGACCATTCATAAAACCTAAGGCAGAATTAACTTCGCCTCTAGCTCTTGGAGAGGGAGTCGGTCGTGCCATTGCACTCTACGATTTCTACGCGGTTGAAGTGCGAAATGAGTTTCTTTCATGATAAGCAAATACTCACCGGATGGTATGTAGGCTGGTGACCTTTCTTTCTCTAAAGGGGACGTAATTGTCATCACAAAGAAGAGTGATAGTATTGATGACTGGTGAGTTTTTCAACCTACTCTCGCATCAATAGATACATGACCTGAGTTAGGTGGACCGGGAAGGCTCGTGGCAAAGAGGGGATATTTCCGGCCAACTTTGTGGAGGTTGTATAAGCATTCCAGGAGGGCATTATCCCTTTGAGCAGGCATCTTTTCTGTGTATCGATTTTTACTTACATGCGGAACAATTGACACTTATGTATTTGTAATGTCACGTGTGGTATTGACGTGACAGACGCGTGACAGACCGCGCAACTCCTGTCCACTCATGAACCACGCCTTCGCGCTACATACAACTTGTATCATAGTCACCGATGCCGAAGGCAGCGAGAAATAAGTATTATGCTGTAAGGATTGGTCGCGAAGGACCAAAAATCTACGACACTTGGGCCGAGGTGTGTTTTTTTTTCAGAAGCTCGGGCGCCCAATCATAGACTTAACGTCCATTTCAGTGCGACGCTAACGTGAGCCAACGTGTTCCACCGCCTTACGAACGCCAGTTTAAAAATACTACATCAGGTCTCGCGCTGGCCCGGTGCCGTTCACAAAAGCTTCCGATCTCGCGCTGAGGCTGAACAATGGCTGGCATTACCCAGAGCAAGTGAGTATTTGAGCACCACAATCACCGCAATCACCACTCCGCTGAGCCCAGAAGCTCCAATACCGTCTTCAAGTATGTCGTCCAGTGCATCCAGTGTCTCATCACGCATAGAGCAAGGAGTGGCGCGATCCCAACATACAAAGACATTGAAGCAACAGCCAACTTCTCCTGGAATGGATTGGATTCCCACCGAGACACCTGCACCTCCCTCAGCAGATATTACCTTCTCAGACGAGCAAAAGGGGGTGCTTCGAATGGTTGAGCGCGGTGAGAATATCTTCTTTACTGGGTCTGCGGGTGCGTAATTCAGACCAACTGGTTTCCATGTACATTGATTACTCTGTCTAGGAACCGGTAAATCTGTACTCTTGCGTGAAATCATACGAGTGCGTGGTGGACGGGGTCATCAAGGTCTTGCTATTACAGCGTCAACGGGAATAGCATCTGTTAATATTGGCGGAACCACTGTGCACTCATGGGCGGGAATCGGGCTGGGTCAAGAAGACGCAAAGAGACTCGGTGGTAAATTTCTTGGTCAGCCTAAGTTTGAACAGGTCAGGGTACGGTGGCAAAGTGTGGACACTCTCGTGATAGATGAAGGTTTGTGCCATACTTTTTATTTCGAATATGGTCTCATGAGAATACTAATGGCTCAATGCACAGTATCCATGATCGATGGCAAGCTTTTTGATAAACTTGTATGATGCCGCTAGAACATCACAATCTCGCGCTACTGATGCTACATCACAGGAAGCCATTGCTCGCATTGTAAGGCGATCAGAAAAACCATTTGGTGGCATTCAAGTACAAGCTCGATTATTTATTCTTCACTTCTGACTTTTCTGATGTATTGTGTCCAATAGCTGGTACTTTCAGGGGACTTCTGTCAGCTTCCTCCAGTACCTGATCGAGGTAAGGACGGGATCCAAATAGCATCGACATTCGCATTCGAGGCAGAAAGCTGGAATCGTTGCATCAAGCGGCCTATAGTTCTGACGCGAGTTTTTCGACAGAAAGAGCAAAGTGAGCGACACTTATCATTCCACCTCACGCGCCTACATGACCCTAGAATTCGTCGACATGCTCAACGCGATGCGTTTTGGAAAGTTGGGTGCAGACTCTATCCAAGCTTTCGGAAGTCTTTCGCGACCCGTCAAGTATAGCGATGGTATCGGGCCGACACAGCTGTATGGAACGATCGTATGTTGTGTTATTTCTACTGAGAAAGCATCAGGTACCCCACTCGTGCGGAGGTTGATCGAGCAAACCAAACCAAGCTTAATTCACTGCCCGGGCACGGGATTAAATACGACGCGATCGACACTCCCGGACGTGATTCAAATGACAATCTTGTTTCACTTGAAAGCATGAAGCGCCTGCTGGAAAGACTTGTGGCGCAACAAGCCGTCCATCTAAAGGTGGTATTACTCCTTTTGTTTGCGCCAAGTTATCTTACGCATTGCAGGTTGGCGCGCAAGTCATGCTGATCAAGGTAATGTGAGATGCTTCCGGAAGCGAACTACTTAATTGAACACAGAGCTAGAACATGGTACAGGGCGAGCTGGTGAATGGCTCTGTGGGTCAAGTGGTCAGGTTTAGCACTTCTCAAGAGGCCATGCAATCCGCTACTCAAATTGCCACTGAAGAAGGTCTTAAAGGTGGACTTTCCACGGGATCCGAAATTCCTGCGAATTACGACAACTCGCAGTGGCCTGTTGTCCGATTTACATGTGGCCGAGAACTACTCTGCATACCGACTGACTTCACGGTCAATAATGCGGATGGCGGCGTTGAGGCAAGAAGACGACAGGTGAGCGGCCCGAATTTCACTTAAAATTGATAAATGAACGAACCCAGATTCCTTTGATACTAGCTTGGGCACTGAGCATTCATAAGTCTCAAGGGCAAACTCTTGAAAGGGTGAAAGTGGATCTTGGGCGAATATTTGAGAAAGGCCAAGGTATACTTTTAACACTGACTTATTACCGACTGTTCAATCCCGCCTTCTCAGCGTACGTTGCCCTTTCCCGTGCCACCAACATGAGCACCTTGGAAGTATTAAACTTTCATCCCAATAAGTAAGTCCCTCGTTCAAGATACGCTTTTTTCACGATTAATTTAACCATGTCTCGTTGCGGCTGCAAGAGTAATGGTGCACCCTCGTGTATTGGACTGGCACGATGATATGGAAAGTGAAGCGCTCATCGACCAGCTATACGTGGATGATGTGTCGGAGGACATGGACAGAGAGGAAACTCGGGAAGCATACTGGACTTAATTTGTTGGATTCATATACTCATGTCGAAAGAATTCCAGTGTTCATCGTCATCCTTTGCCGCTATCAGATTCATGACCAGTAGGTCAGATCTAGATGCAAGCCCCAACCTAGCGGCTCGCACGCGCTCTTGAAACAGGTAATTTTCCACGGTACAACGTAAATTAGCCTGCGAGATCTGTCCCAACTTTCTGTTCACAATGCATTCAAGTCATTGGGTATACTGCAGAGTTTTGCTGTCTCCATTCCATACCACTTCTGTGGCTAGCCTAAAAGTCAAAATAGAACGTATATATGATTTTTTTGGCGCAAAACAGTTGCAAAACGGTCTCCAGATCTAGAATTCACAATGGTTGAATGAGCTCCTGGTCGGGCATCACCAGCACTTTTACGATGAAATGGGAATGAACAAACATGTATTTCGAGCCCTTCTGATCAGGCACGGCTTTCATGATACAAGACATGTTTCCGCAGAGGAGCAGCCCGCAATATCCTTATATCTTACTGTCACTGGCCTACCACAGCATCACCTCGAATAACGCTTTCAGTGCAGTTCCAGTACTCTTAATTACAAAGTGTGTAATCAGGCACTGTGTATGATACTATATTTTCTAGAAATCTGCAAGCTCTGACTGAATGTAACGAGTGCGAGTAGACTTTTTCTTGATTGCAAGGTATGAATCGGCGATTGTTATCTGACGAGAGAACAACCGAACAGCCGCCACCTACTCGGTTTCGGACAACTCATCATCCTCTTCAAGACGTTGGATGGCAGCACGGCGGCGTCCCAGAGAAGTGACACCACCAGACTGATCAGATGTATCTGCGAGTTTTTCGATAGCTCCTGCAGCCGAAAATATGGCATCAGTGTTTGAGCCACGGCCACTTGCAGAATAACGAATGGAATGGCTAGTTGCTGGTCATTGTTTAAGACCCGAGCAAATTGTTCCGGGACAGGAGAAGTACATACAAAGAGAAGGCACAAGGTTACTCATGATACCTCCACTGGGAGAGGAAGCCTCCTTTCAGCTTCCAATTCGGCGGTCTATTTACATCGAGACAGGTCAAGCTCTTGTTTACCCTGGTATGTCTTTCCATACCTTGCTGTACGCTGGCCCAACTCACAGAGTTCTGCATGAAGTGCACTCAGAGGTTCAGTAAAAGTGATTGGTTCAAAAGTAGTTTCCTTGTTATGTAAAGATGAATCAGCGCCCTTTGGATTGCTTCAGGCGTTCTGTTACGGTCTCGTGCATGCTGCTCCGAGTCTAGCCTGTCCTCCCTTCCCCTCCACCTGTAGGCGTGCTGTCAGGGACTCTTGCGCGCTGCTCGCAAGAGTCC
>LVVM01001559.1:0-10048 GCA_001882365.1 Rhizopogon vesiculosus
GTCAAGGAGGATATTCCGACATGGGCGGTACAATCTTTGCTGCTCCCGCAGTCGCGGAGAAAGGGTACTTGGACGTTAGTGTGGACGTCTTTACACCCGGAGGACACTCGAGCAGGCCTCCTAAACACACCGTAATGATACCTTTGTAAACTCAGCGACATGTCTCATAGTTCGCAGGGCATTGGCATTCTCGCCGGGATTGTTACTGAGCTGGAGGCGAACCCGCACGTCCCAGAGCTTATGCGTGAAAGAACGTACTATCAGAGTTTGCAGTGCAGGGCGAAGTACGATGTCACGTTCCCCTCTGATATGCGCAAACTTGTCCTTGAATCACAATCAAGTGACGAGAAGTTGCACGAGCTAGCGAAAAGGCTCGACGATTTCGATCCAGCATACTCTGCTTCAGCAGGTACAACTCAGGCCATCGGTAAGCAAACAAGATCTTCTGAAATGACGGCTTGAAGAACTGTTTGTCAGACATCATCTATGGCGGTGTCAAGGTTAACGCACTCCCAGAAGCTGTTTACGCCATTGCAAACCACAGAATCGCAGACCACAGGTATGCAACGTAGGTTTTCATGCAAACCAATATACTTACCATCTACCAGCTCGGTTTCTGAACTGCAAGACCGATTTACGAACATCGTCGCACCTGTTGCAGCAAAGTACAACATGTCACTGGATGCATTTGGCAAGACAGTCGGCCTCGAGGTACCTACGTGGGGTCTTGTCAAGCTCTCTGAGGCACTCGAATCAGCATTAGAACCCGCACCTGTCACGCCAACTACTGGAAGCGGTCCATATGAACTTCTTTCGGGCACAGTATTGTCCACGCTGAAGACTAACCTCCGTACGGATAACCCCCCTGATGATGCTGTTGTGACACCTGGCCTTTTTCTCGGTACGCTAAAATTTTAGTCTTCATATCGATAAAAGAGTAACACATCCATCCGATAATCGTAGGTAACACGGGTAAGTGTGGCGCTTATACGCGCCTCGAGGACGGAAATAATCTGAAACATGTGTTTTCCAGACACCAGCCATTACTGGAGCCTTACTAAACACATTTTCCGGTATGGCCACCTCGGTGCCGCTGATGGCTATAACGGTGCACATACTATCAACGAGGGTAAGAAGACTGCCGGAATAGGTGTCGTTTTACTCAATATCGTCTCCTCTAGCCATAAGAGCAGAGGCGTTCTTGGAACAGATTCGCTTCTTCACAAGGTTGATTCTTAATGCTGACGAAACGAACCTCCTGGAGTGAGTCTGAGCGCGGAGATGGGAATGACGAAATCTAAAGTAGCCCCTATGTCGCGTGTTGTGTCGCAGATGGAGTGGCCCGTGTGATCAGAGTCGTGAATCTTGTTGAACACAATTTGTACTAACATGTAAGAAATACAGTCACCTGTTGTTTACCGTTCAAAGAAAACTTTCGTTGGGGACGTTACATAATTGCCTAGGCCCGCTTCCCCTGAGTAAGTAGTTGAGCGCTGCGAAGAACGATGTCAGTCAGGACTGTCAAATGTAGAAGCACGACGAGGAAGGTACGTCGTCACAATGGGATGTTCTGAAACCAGTTTCAAGGTAAATTAGGCTCTTGTTAGTTCTGCCAATAGCCAAGTGCAATTATCATTGATTACGTAATGAAAAAGTTACTTTGGGGTACGGTAAAGAGGTAAAATATTTGACAAGTTCCCCACATCATACACTCTTCGACTCCTCTCTTATCCCTTCTACAACCATTCCCCCTCCTCTGCAAGTCTAGTTTGTCATCGAACTTAGTCCATACAACCCACAATCACTGTCGGCAACGATGTCGGCCTATGATCACTCAAAAGTAGCCCAATTCATAGGTTCGCGTCATTGAATAGCGAACACGCGTTTGGGATGCTGATTTTGTTTTCAGGCGGTAATTCGCTAGACAAGGCTCCAGCTGGCCGCGTCACAGACTTTGTAAAGGCTCATGGAGGTCATACAGTCATCACGAAAGTAAGTGCCTCACCCCCCTCTCGAGTTATTTAAACTGTGTTTGATGACATTAAATACGATTTTGATCATTCCTGTCTTTTCTAGGTCCTGATTGCAAATAACGGTACGCCATTAAGAATCTGATGCTGAGATGGCTTGCTGATGATACACAGGCATCGCCGCGGTAAAGGAGATTCGATCGATCCGCCAATGGAGTTATGAAACATTTGGAACGGAGCGCGCTGTCGAGTTCACAGTCATGGCGACCCCCGAGGACCTCAAAGTAAACGCTGAGTACATCCGCATGGCAGATCAGTACATCGAGGTTCCAGGAGGATCGAACAATAACAATTATGCCAATGTCGACCTTATCGTCGACGTCGCTGAACGTGCTGGCGTGCATGCAGTTTGGGCAGGATGGGGTCACGCATCTGAAAACCCTCGGCTACCAGAGAGTCTTGCTGCTTCCAAAAACCGCATCGTCTTCATCGGTCCACCGGGAAGTGCTATGAGGAGCTTAGGTGACAAGATATCAAGTACCATCGTCGCTCAGAGTGCAGATGTGCCATGTATGGCTTGGTCGGGCTCTGGTATCTCTGACACTGTTCTATCAGAGCAGGGTTTCGTGACTGTTCCTGACAAGGCGTACAAGGATGCCTGTATCACTAGCGTGGAGGAAGGTATCGCCAAAGCCGAAACAATCGGATACCCAGTCATGATCAAGGCCAGTGAAGGTGGAGGAGGAAAGGGCATCCGTAAAGTCGATCATTCGGATGCATTCAAGAATGCATACCACGCCGTCGCAGGAGAAATCCCAGGTATGGTGATGTAATGTGTCTTGAGCATCACTAACACAATATTTTCAGGATCACCGATCTTTATCATGAAGCTTGCTGGGCAAGCACGACACTTAGAAGTTCAGCTACTCGCTGATCAGTATGGCAACGCCATTTCTTTGTTCGGACGTGACTGTTCCGTTCAGCGTCGCCACCAGAAGATTATTGAGGAAGCCCCTGTCACCATTGCAAAAGAGGATACATTTGAGCAAATGGAGCGTGCAGCAGTCCGATTGGCAAAGTTGGTCGGATATGTCAGCGCAGGAACAGTTGAATGTATGCGTTTCGCTGCGGCCTGTTTCAATGTACTAATCTATTCTTGTTCAGATCTCTATAGTCACGCAGAGGATGTGTTCTTCTTCCTTGAGCTGAACCCTCGTTTGCAAGTGGAGCACCCAACGACTGAAATGGTTTCCGGCGTCAATTTACCTGCTGCACAACTACAAGTAGCCATGGGTATACCTCTTCACAGGATCCGTCACATCCGTACTCTTTACGGCGTTGCTCCCAATGCCTCCTCCGAAATCGACTTTGCCATGGAGAAGCCTGAGTCGAATCAGCTTCAGCGCAAACCGCGTCCCAAGGGTCATGTTGTCGCAGTTCGTATTACTGCCGAGAACCCTGATGCGGGATTCAAACCTTCATCTGGATCTTTGCAAGAACTCAATTTCCGTTCTAGCACGAATGTGTGGGGCTACTTCTCCGTCGGTACTGCAGGTGGTTTACATGAGTTCGCCGATTCCCAATTTGGTCACATATTTGCGTATGGCGAGGATCGATCAGAGAGTAGGAAGAACATGATTGTCGCATTGAAGGAGCTCAGCATTCGCGGAGACTTCCGAACTACTGTCGAGTATCTCATCAAGCTTCTTGAGCTCGAGGCGTTCACAGAGAACACATTCACAACTGGATGGCTGGACACCCTCATCAGCAACAAGCTCACCGCTGAGCGTCCTGATGCTACACTTGCCGTTGTCTGCGGTGCTGTCGCGAAGGCCCATCTCGCTGCTGAGGCCTGCCTCAGTGAGTACAAACGCATCCTTGACAAAGGTCAGGTTCCTGCTCGTGACCTGCTCAAGACCGTCTTCGGTGTCGATTTCATTTACGAGAACACGAGGTACAACTTCACTTGCGCACGCTCCTCAAAGAATATGTGGACTCTCTTCTTGAATGGTGGCCGTACTATGGTTGGCGCTCGTCCGCTTGCTGATGGTGGCTTGCTCGTCATGCTTAATAGTCGCAGTCACTCTGTTTATTGGAGGGAGGAAGTAGGCGCACTGCGTCTCATGGTCGACGCGAAGACGTGTTTGATTGAGCAGGAGAATGACCCCACGCAACTCAGAAGCCCGAGCCCTGGGAAGCTCGTCAGATTCCTTATCGATAGCGGTGACCACATTAATGCTGGCGAGACATACGCAGAAATCGAGGTAAGCATTCAATACACTCATGTTTCAGCGTCTGAGATAGCTGTTCTAGGTCATGAAGATGTACATGCCACTTGTGGCTTCTGAGGATGGTGTCGTCCAGTTTGTTAAACAGCCTGGTGTCAGTCTCGAGCCTGGTGACATTCTTGGTATCCTCACCCTCGACGACCCAGCCCGCGTCAAGCATGCTAAGCCCTTCGAGGGTCTACTCCCTCCTATGGGTCTTCCTGGCATCATTGGCAACAAGACCTATCAGCGTTTCGTTCGCTGCCAAAGTACTTTGAACGACATCCTTGAGGGTTACGATAACCAGTCAATTATGGCCTCGACCTTCAAGGACCTCATTGAGGTTCTGCACGACCCCGAGCTCCCATACTCTGAAGTCAACGCCATATTATCGGCGCTTTCCGGTCGCATGCCTGCGAGACTCGAGGAGGGCATCCGTGGTGCAATCGAAACTGCCAAATCGAAGAGCGATGCTCAGGAGTTCCCTGCAGTGCGCATCAAGAAGGTGCTCGAGCACTATGTCCAGGACTCGATCTTGCCCCACGACAGGGCGATGTTCCGCACGCAGCTCAGCGCTCTGTATGATGTCCTCGAGCGTTTCATGGGTGGTATGAAAGGTCACGAGATGCACACGATCGCCAACCTGCTTTCTACATACGAGCAGACTGAGAAGCTCTTCGGTGGAAGCATCGAGGCTCGTGTCCTCAATCTTTGATAACAACACAAGGACGATCTCGACAAGGTTGTCGCACTTGTACTCAGTCACACGAAGGCGCAGAGCAAATCGAAGCTAGTGTTGGCCATCCTTGACTATGTCAAGACGAGTAGTTTGCCTGTTTCGAACACGGAAAGCCGATTATACCAGGTCCTTAATGATCTTGCAGCCCTTGAATCCAAGTAAGTTCCGATATATTCTCTCATTATGATTGCTCACCGAGGACTTTTCAGGTCGTCCATCTCTGTTTCTCTCAAGGCTCGTGAGGTTCTCATTCTCGGGCAGATGCCGTCATACGAAGAGCGTCTCATTCAAATGGAGGCTATCTTAAAAGCGTCAGTTACTTCAAGCGTTTATGGCGAATCTGGCGATGTTAACAGGTAGCAAGTCAACTTAATACTGTGACTGTCGCTAATTCTTGTTTAGGACACCATCCGCTGAGATTTTAAGAGAGTTGAGCGACTCGCGTTATACGGTTTACGATGTTCTCCCTGCTTTCTTCTCGCACAGCGACCCAGTTGTCACCATGGGTACGTCTTCATGTTGATGATCTAATACAGACATTTGACTGGCACTTTCTGTGCAGCTGCCTTTGAGGTCTACATCCGACGTGCCTACCGCGCATACTCGCTTCTTTCCATTGACTACGAGGAGGGTGATGGTTTGGATGATGGCGAGTTGCCAAGTGCTGTCACTTGGAGGTTCAACCTCGGTCAATCTCACTCGCCGCCGGCGACTCCAGGCATCGCTTTACCGTAAGTTCACCGTTGCAGCTGCTCCATCACTCATTCACTCACTCTATCATAGTGATCCTCGCCGCCAGGGCTCAGTTAGTGATTTGACCTACCTTATTAGTCGTAACCAGTCTCAGCCTGTTCGGAGTGGTGTCATTTCATCTTTTTCTAACTTCGCTGCCATGGCACGAGGCTTCGAGAAGATCGCCGACCTCCTACCCATATTTGACGTCGAGGAATTCCGCCAGCGTTATGGCAGCACTCAGCCACCAAACGTGATGAACCTGGCACTCCGTATCTTCGACAAGGCTGATGACATCGACGAAGAGGTTTGGGCAGAGCAGTTGACAAAGTTCATCAACGGACACGATGTCACACTTATGAAGCGTGGTGTCCGTCGAATCACGATTATCATTTGCCGCCGCGGGCAATACCCTGAGTACCACACCCTTCGCAAGTCTGGTGGCTCATGGGTCGAAGAGCAAGCCATCCGTAACATCGAGCCGGCTCTTGCTTTCCAGCTGGAGCTCAGCCGTCTGTCCAACTACAAGCTCACACCCTGTTTCGTCGAGGCCAAGCAGATTCACATTTACCATGGCGTTGCTCAGGAGAACCAATTGGATAACCGCTTCTTCATTCGCGCACTTGTCCGTCCTGGACGTCTACGCGGCACGATGAGTACCGCAGAGTACCTCATTTCTGAAACCGATCGTCTCGTCACCAGCATCCTCGATGCATTGGAAGTTGTCAGTGCACAACACCGGAATGCTGACGTCAACCACATCTTCATGAATTTCGTCTACAACCTCGCGGTCAACTATGAGGATGTATTGGCTGCTATTGCTGGATTTATAGAACGACATGGAAAGCGGCTATGGCGTCTCCACGTCACTGGTTCCGAAATTCGTATCGCTCTGGAAGATAGTGAGGGCAATGTTACCCCTATTCGCTGCATCATAGAGAACGTATCAGGATTTGTAGTCAACTTCCACAGCTATCAGGAGATTACGACAGACAAAGGCACCACTATCCTGAAGTCCATAGGAGAGAAGGGCCCTCTACACCTCCAGCCTGTCCACCAGTCGTATCCAACCAAAGAGTCGTTGCAACCCAAGCGATACCAGGCACATCTTATCGGAACCACTTATGTCTACGACTTCCCCGAGCTCTTCTCCAAAGCCTTGTACAATCTTTGGATTAAGGCTCGCGCGACCGATTCTTCCTTGAACTTGCCGAAGAATACTCTACAAGCAAAGGAACTTGTGCTTGACGAGCACGATGAACTCGCGGAAGTTGAACGTGCTCCGGGCAATAACACCTTTGGTATGGTCGCATGGGTATTCACTCTCAGGACGCCTGAGTACCCCGACGGACGCAAGGTCGTTGTGATTGCTAACGATATCACCTACAAAATCGGGTCGTTTGGCCCCATTGAAGATCAGTTCTTCTACCTCGTCACCAAGTACGCTCGTGAACACGGCCTTCCTCGCATTTACTTGTCTGCCAACTCTGGCGCTCGCATTGGCCTGGCAGAAGAAGTGATGGGCCTCTTTTCGTGTGCCTGGAATGATGATGCGCACCCTGAGAAAGGTATCGATTACATCTACCTGACTCGGGAGAACTACTTGAAGGTTCAAGAGAAAGCTGCTACATCTGTGCGCACATTCGAGATGGAGGTCAATGGCGAGCTACGCTACAAGATCACCGACATCATTGGTTTGCAAGACGGTCTCGGTGTTGAGTGTTTGAAGGGATCAGGTCTTATTGCTGGTGAAACATCACGGGCATACGACGACATCTTCACCATCACGTTGGTCACCGCTCGATCAGTTGGGATCGGAGCCTATCTCGTACGTCTTGGAGAGCGTGCAGTGCAAGTTGAAGGCCAGCCTATCATCCTCACTGGTGCTCCAGCTCTGAACAAGGTGCTCGGACGGGAGGTGTATACTTCCAACCTGCAACTTGGAGGGACGCAGATCATGTACAAGAACGGTGTATCGCATCTCACTGCTAGCAGCGACTTGGAGGGAGTCACACATATCTTGCAGTGGTTGTCGTATGTTCCAGAGTCGAAGGGCGATTCCCTGCCTGTTCGCGAAACGTCGGATTCATGGGATCGCGATATCGCTTTCACACCTTCCAAGAGCCCATATGATCCTCGTTGGTTCATCGAAGGCAAAGAAGATGAGCAAACGTCGAAGTGGCTTCCTGGCTTCTTCGACAAGGGTTCATTCCAGGAGACACTGGGTGGGTGGGCTCAGACTGTTGTTGTCGGCCGCGCTCGCCTAGGCGGCATTCCTACGGGTGTTATTGCTGTTGAAACCCGAACAATTGAGCGCATCGTTCCTGCAGACCCTGCTAACCCAGCATCATTTGAACAACGGGTCATGGAGGCTGGCCAAGTCTGGTACCCCAACTCTGCCTACAAAACCGCTCAAGCCATCTTCGATTTCAACCGTGAAGGACTCCCTCTTATCATCTTCGCCAACTGGCGTGGGTTCTCTGGTGGCCAGCAGGACATGTACGACGAGGTGCTCAAACAAGGTTCCAAGATCGTTGATGGGTTGTCCGCTTACAAGCAGCCTGTATTCGTTTACATTGTCCCCAACGGCGAACTGCGCGGCGGCGCCTGGGTCGTTCTTGACCCCTCGATCAACCCGCAGAAGATGGAGATGTATGCAGATGTTGATGCACGTGCCGGTGTTCTCGAGCCAGAGGGTATTGTTGAGATCAAGATGCGCCGAGACAAGATTTTAGAATTGATGGAGCGTCTTGACTCAACGTACGCCGAGCTCAAGCGAGCCAGCAAGGATACGACCAAGACCGCCGAGGAGAGAGCGCAGGCAACGCAAGCTCTGGCCAATAGGGAGGCCTTCCTGCAGCCCACATACAAGCAGCTTGCTCTGCTCTACGCAGACCTCCACGAGTAAGTGTTCTCCCCAGTTCAAATGATGTTCTTGGTCTGATTTATGTTCAGTCGCACTGGACGAATGGAGGCCAAGGGTTGTGCGAAACCTGCTGTATGGAAGGATGCACGGAGATACTTCTACTGGGCCCTTCGTGCCCGCATCGCGCGCTCCGATCTGCTTGAGCAGATCGAAGACGTCAACCCCGAAATGGAGCCCGAGGAGCGCGCCACGTTATTGGATTCACTTATCCCTGCTACTGACCTGTCTGACAACCGTGCTTTGGCGGAAGTCCTTGAGCAGCTCGACATCACGCCAACTCTGGTGAAACTTAAGACTGACCATCTACTCAACCACTTCGCTGAGGTTGCAGAGGATGACCGCAAGGCTTCCCTCGATGGTCTTGTTCGCATCATAGATAGCCTCTCAGATGACGAGAAGATGTTCGTGCAATCCGCCATACAGAACCGCTTTACTGGTAAGTTGGTCACATTGTCCTGTGCTAGGATTGACTCTGACATCGTGGGCTTTAGGACCTCCTTCATACTCTAACTAGAGGAGATCGTTTATCTTCCGACTTTTTCTACGGTTACTAACAGTTGTTACAATACTCTTGCTTTCCTCTCGGCCACACTTAATACCTCGCACACGTTGCATAGATCTATACAATAGAATCATCTGAAAACAATACAGTGGAATGAAAATGATGACCGACTTTTAGTTTCAGGGCATTCAGTGGTGAAGCTCCAGCCACTCGAGTGGTTATGAACAACGGATTGCAGCAGCCCCATTATTGCATTTAAATCTACGTGAAGCACGGTAATAAACATAACAACTGCTAATCATACACATCTCAATCGCGTTGATCAGACGAACATCTGGAGTGGATGCCTGTCATATACATTTTGTCCTTCACTGAGCTCTCCAAGATCGGGATAGAAGGGGACCATAGCATCCGCAGCACCCAGGTACAGCGCGTTATAGATGCGCCAGTAGACCTAGTAATAAAGTAAATCAGAATCATCGATGCAGAATGTATGGCAGGAAACGACGCACCTCGCGGACTTTGCGTGCCGGGTGGAATAAACCTTGAAGAACATAGCTCAAGAGGACTCCAGGGCCAAGACACACACGCATTGCCTCGATCGCATCCATAACAGCGCCGATGACATGCGGGGACGTTTCGAAACAGTTGGGCCAGACAAGATTCATCAGGTGCATCAGAGAGTCTTCACAACCCATGCCTGCGACACCCAGAGCGATGTGCTTCACGATGACGCTAGCAGTTTGACGGTGAACAAGATCGTGGTCTGTTAGAGCATCTTCGAGCATGGTAACCACCGAATCGCAGTAGTACGCCGACTGGGGGCCGATATATTCGAAGACGAATGTGAGGGCCTTTAGACAGCCGGTGCGTACGTTAAGCTCGGCGGTCCGGTATTCATTCAGAATGGCA
>LVVM01001563.1:0-20363 GCA_001882365.1 Rhizopogon vesiculosus
TTAGGAGGTCCAGATAGTAATGCCTGTGAAGAAGTAGATGCAGTAGCGACTGTTGGCAGGGGATTGAGATGACTCCGGAAACTGTTGAAAACACCTGCCAAGGTATCACGAACAGCAGCATCTATGCGGGTCTGTTTTATAGGATCTCTAGGACCTTCCCGCTTGCCTCGAGTGCGTGCCATGCGAGGGTCCTCCGAGCACAAAGCTGGAGGACCTGACTTGCCCTAAAACTGTTCCCACCGAGAACAACAACTCAGCCGTACGCGCGAGGTAAAAGTGATTCAATGTCGATTCATTCAGGCTGCACCAATGCGTCCATTTGCTCGAACTCCGCTGCAGCCGTATTTCGGCAGTGACAATGGAAGTGACCAAAGCCAATGTCACGGCCTCAAAACCATCTCCTTCGTTTCTTGTTGTAAAGCGCCTGTTCAACCTCGTAGGGCATTCTTAGGGTTGTAATTTACTATATACGAAGTAGTTTTAACATTTGTGGTCAGAAAAGTGTAGTTTTAGAGGATACACGAGATGTAGGGATGCACGAGCTGGTGGTAACCAATAGTACACGGTAGGCGGTAGATGATGAACGGCAATGATGCGGTGCTCTGGGCCGCCCTGCCGATGCGCTGCCGTGCATCTGCCAAATTAGGTAGTTAGCTCCGGACAATGCGGCTATGATGCGCAGGGGATAGCCGCGCTACTTAGATAGACTTACATTCGTGCTTTCTTCCTGCCCGAACAATGGCATTTTTTTTCGCATCTCCTATCGACATCGACGTCAAACTAGAGGGAGAGGAACTGCGCAAGCAGGTGGACATGAAGACTGACAAGGAGCGCACAGCTTCATGTCCAGTTTACTACGATGGAGACTCAGTAGCAGGACAGGTATGCTCTGTATCTAACCGGGTTATTACGTCGAAGATGCTCACGCTGTTGCAGGTGACCATTCGTGTTCGTGATGGAACGCGACATGAGGGCATCAAGGTCGAGTTCGTTGGCAGCATTGGTGGGCTTAAGTTGCCATGTGACCTCTTAATATCTTATTGGTATCTGATTTCAGAGTTGTTTTACGATCGGGGGCACCACCATGAATTCTTGTCGTTATCTCAGGAACTGGCTGCACCTGGGGAGCTACATCAAGTTCAGACATTCGATTTCCTCTTCAAGAATGTCGAGAAGCAGTTCGAGAGTTACCAGGGCATCAATGTCAAGCTACGGTGCGTCATCTCCCGGTAATGCAGATGCTAACTGATACCTTGGAAAGCTACTTTATACGAGTATCTGTTGCAAGGCGAATAGCGGATGTTACGAAGGAGAGAGACATCTGGGTACACTCATACCGCATGCCTCCAGACAGTAATAATTCCATCAAGATGGAGGTCGGCATTGAGGATTGTTTGCATATTGAGTTCGAATACAACAAGTCAAAGTGTGTAATATTATGTTGTACACCGGGTGATATGCACTGATCAATCATACGTCAGATACCACCTGAAGGACGTGATTGTCGGCAAGATATATTTTCTGCTTGTTCGCATTAAAATCAAGCACATGGAACTATCTATTATACGACGCGAAACAACTGGCTCCGCACCAAACCAGTACAACGAGAGCGAAACAATCACGAAGTTTGAGATCATGGATGGCGCTCCTGTTAGAGGTGGGCCGTACAAATAACTCCCTTAGCTTGTTGCCGACAGTCTCTTAGGAGAAGCTATCCCCATTCGACTGTTCCTGGGTGGTTTTGACCTCACACCGACGTTCCGTGAAGTGAACAAGAAGTTCAGCACACGTTACTACCTGAACCTTGTGCTCATTGATGAAGAGAATCGTCGGTATTTCAAGCAACAGGTATACATGACTGTTTTCCATTGGTCATAATTTAACTGACGCCGACAATAGGAAATAACGATATTTAGGATACCAGAGGTATGCAGCATGCTACCGTGTCTTATACCCTTTCCAGAAACTGACCGTTTTGAGCAGAATTAGCTGCTGTTTACGCTGCAAGATTCCTGTACTCAGTGTTACCTTATATTCACTCATGATGCTAGCCTCTATATCTTTCACTCACTACGATTATCCTTGATCATTAACTTTTTCGATCATTGCAGGTTTGAGACATTGTCATGGAGAATAACAGCAGCTGTCCGATTCCAGTTCTAGTTCTAGTTCTAGTCACCAAGAAAGAAGCCGTGATCTGGTCCCATACACTTCTCTCCCTAACTATAGCCTCAAGTCTCATAGTTCAACCCGGGAGGTTTGTCAACACAAGGATTGAAACCTTGTAATTCACCATAGGTGGATTCAATCGGCTCCCGCCTAAGTGGGAAGTGTGCAAGAGTTGACGTAGGTGTGGGCCACGTCGGCACTTGGCCGATGCTCGTACGCGTAATCATTTGCAGCTCAGATGTTCCTGCCAGTGCAGCATCATCTGTATAATATACGTGCCGGTCGTCTCCCGAGAGTTCCTCACCCGACCGAGGCGCCACCGCGTCGCCAGAATCAGCGGATATGCGTCGTGGACTGATTATAGTTCCACCACTATAGTACGCTTCGATATTCGCAGGGGTTAGCTGAGGATGAGAGGATTGTTGAGAACGTGCAGAGGATAGCCACTCTGCAGAACGGATACTGACGATGCTGAGGGCTCTGCTCGCACGATTGAACAACTGACGAGGTGTCAACTGTCTCAGGTGGCGCCGCGGTGTGCCCCTACTCTCATCACCCACGTTAGTGGATGGGAAATCAAACGAGGGTCTTGTCCATGTGGGTGTTGCGGGGGACTGGTTTTGTGAGGCCAGTCCTCCCCATGACGACGGCCGTCTGTGGGCGGGCTGCGGAATGGGCAAAAGAGGTGGCGCGGGTTTGCGTTTAATGGACCCGCTAGTGGAGAGAGCTGCATTTCCAGCTGGCACGCTCTCCTTGTGTGGCTGTGCGGTGTCACGACGCATGCTCGACTCGCGTGAGATGCCAACAAGTGGAAACTCGTCATCGTCATTCTCGTATTTTTGACCGAGTATGGACCCACGATACTTGCCAGTAACGCGGGGAGGCAAGGGAAAGCGAAGGGCGAGCTCACGGACGATGCTCATGTTATCGGAGATGCCAGAGTCGCGCAAAGCGTTGCCCTTGAAGGAGCGGGCAGCATTGTGGGGTGCGGGCATTTCGGCAGACGTGTTCTGGTCAAAGTACACCTGCGCAAAGTTGTCGTACATTTCTGGAGTGGAGCGCCTCCATGACTGCACTCCACTGCCATCCGCAATGACAACCTGCTCGGGAAAGTTGATTGTGGAGAAGCGTATTTGCAAGCACGGCGCCTGGCCGTTTTCCCAATGCACTGTTACACGTCGGTTTGCCGTGTTGCCTTTCGCAACTTTTTCGATTGGAGGGGGTTGGTGAGAAGGAGATGGCGAAGCCCGTCGACTCATGCGTCGATTGGATATGAACGAGTAGAAGCCTGAGAAATGCCGACTGCGACGCCACGATACCAGCTCGTCGTCGAGGTATTCAAAGCTTTCACGTGCGTCCATTCTGTGAATTGAATATGAGCGGGTTCACATGTAACATGTTGCCGAGGAAACTCACCCCTTCACTACGCCAATAATGAGGGAACTCCTGGCAATCAGTCGTAGAATTCTTCTGGAAAGAGGAACCGCAAAGCCGCCCGTCGCAAACCCGACAATAGACTCGATAGCTCCCAGCTTAATGCCGGCAGTAATCCATCCGATGCCGTTAAAATAATGGTGCTCGTCCGCAAGCGTCGTTTGGATGCGCTGCCGATCGAGAAAGGCTTCAACGAGTCGGTAGAAAGCGAGGAGGAAAAGTAGAAGTTGAAATATAGTATACAGTGCAAGTGACAGCTGGCTGAGGCTTAGCCACAGCGATTCGCTATTGTTGGTGAAGTCGATCGATAGGGATAGCTGCGAATCAGATAGAAACCCTAGCGAGACATCAGTCAAGAACGGGTTTTTTAGTCTATTTACTTACTAATAGACACCCCGACGAATGAAGCCACTTCATTCGCAACTACGACGACGGGAATAAGAATAATGAGCAGATATTTGGGCACAGACTGGTGACGATGAGGGAGGTTGGTTATAAATTCCCTGTAGCTCAGCCACAACAGATATGAAGTGTATAATAGCATAGGAATAAATGATAAAGATCCTATAATATCGGAAGAGTATAGGTTCAACATTCAGGCTGGCCGGAGGGCTGTGACATACCGATAAATATATCCATCACTTTAAAAATGGTAATCGAATTTCGCGCAGCAGGTGTGATGTGCGATATAAGGTCGACCAGGGCCAGGATGAAATAAAAAATACCATCTGCTGCCAGCAATAGATGTGCCCTACAAGTACCACCGTCAGCCAGGTAGAACGATAGATAGGGATACCAAAGGTGAAGTACGGTGTATAATGATTAAGCTCGATGTCCAAGCCCTTACAGCTGAAACACAACGCACCTGTCCGAATTCCATTTCAGAAAAATCAGGAACGCGCAGAAGATGAGCTCGATAACAGGGGGAATGATGAGAACGCCATATTGAACGCGATCCAGTGGAACACAGCGGAGATTGGGGGTAAGGGACAGACAAACTACAGAGCTCAGTGGATTCATTCAAGTAAACAGAAACTCAGGGAAGGATGAAACAGATCGCAAGCATTTCAAGCTTGTGGCGGGTGCTAGTAAGGAGCGTGGACCAGAGTCAATGAATGTCGGGTGAAGGAATGTGCGGCAGACTTGCTGCGCAGTGCGAGGATCTGCTAACTGAGATGATGGGAAGATACAAAGATAAAATAATAGATATTTGGTCTCTCATGTCCAGTCTGCCAGCGGGCCTGGCATTGTCTGGCGTTGCCGTGGCACTGGCGGTCTGTTAACTTGACTACCTCGAACTACTGCAACCACATAGGGAAACCCCCTACTTAGTATTACGTTCCCACGAGTTTCAGCAGCTTTTTTGACAAGCGCGACTTTCAACAGCAATCAACGATCCGAGTATTGGCCTGTCGTTGATCTCTGCACAGTGTTTGCACGACATATGCCATGGTGGTGAGAATTGTACCAGTTACTGCAATTACATTGGTATTGAGCAGTTTCAGAAAATATCTGTTCTCCAACATGATCCTTCAGTGCACTTACCTGCACGTCCCGGAGACCCTACGCCAACCACCCGAAACCTCGATCCCCTGATGCACCCTTTTGCCCGCGCTCGTGAGCGAAATCGTGCTTTGAATGCCGCCAAAATGGACAGATTGTTTGCGAAGCCATTTGTAGGGGCTCTCGAAGGTCACATAGATGCTATCGAGGTGTTATCCAAAAAGCCTGGATCATTGAGTACTGTTGCGAGCGGTAGTTGGGATGGAGGTGAGTTTAAGTCTCAACTCGACTCATGATCACATCCTTTAAATATCCCTCTCCCTTAGGTGTGATATTGCACAACGTTTCCGAGCGCAAACACATTCGGCGAATACAAGGCGCTCATAAGGGCAAAGTGTCCGGCCTTTGTTTTGCACAAGACGACCGGCTACTAAGCTGTGGTGTAGACAGCAACATTAAACTTTGGGATGCAACCCCGCAAGATGATCCGATAGTCAGTTTCTCAGTTAGCAGGATATTTCTCGCGCATTTATCCCAGTCCAATTAGGAGCAGCGACCCTTGTCCGTGTATCCTGGGAAATCACCTTTCAAGTACGTCACTTAGACAATGCTGTCTACATCTGATTCAACCGTTTCTTCTCAGCTCAATAGACCACCACCGTTCGGATCCACTTTTTGCTACAGCTTCAAACATTGTTCAAATATGGGACGAAACGAAGTGGGTGCTATCCACCTCTCTCTTTTTTTTTCTCCAGCTGACTTGCCATTCAGGAGCGCCGCAATATCTGATCTAACTTTTCCCACGTCAACGGAAACCATCACTTCTGTGCGATTTAATATGAGTGAAACGAGCGTCCTTGGTAGCATTGGCTCAGATCGAACTTTCACGCTCTACGATATTCGGACAGGAAAAGCAGAGCGCCGTGTGATCATGCAAATGCGCTCAAACGCACTTGCATGGTCACCGACGTTTCCAACGACCATCCTACTCGCATCGGAGGATCACAATCTCTATACCTTTGACGTCAGGCAACTGAACACGCCCACTAAAATTTACAAAGCGCATGTTGCAGCAGTTATGAGCTGCGACTGGAGCCCGACCGGACTGGAGTTCGTTAGCGGTGGATGGGATCGGACAGTAAGAATATGGAAGGAGGGTCAGGGCACGGGACCAGAAGTATATCATACTAAACGAATGCAAAGGTGAGCTGAAACATAATCTCCACTTGTCAGCTTGTTCACCTTCTACACGAAGGGTCTCCTCATCTATATTCACTGCCGATGCGCGCTTTGTGTTGTCGGGCTCAGATGACGGTAATGTGCGGATATGGAAAGCCAAAGCCTCAGAAAAACTTGGTATCATCACAGCCCGGGAGCGTGCTGCAATCGAATACCGCGAGAGTCTGAAAGACCGATGGAAGCACGACAACGAAGTCGGCAAGATCCAACGGTACATAGCAATTTTGATTATGTTGACTCGCACTCACTAGTAGTGCAGCAAACGACACTTGCCAAAACCAGTCTACCAGGCTGCGAAGCTCAAGCGCACTATGCTCGATAGTCGCGCTGTCAAGGAAGAACGTCGGCGGAAACACACGCGTGCTGGGGAGAGCAAACCAGCTGCAGAGCGCAAGAAAGTGGTTATTGCGGAGCAGACCTGATTTCGCGACCGACTTAGCCTATACCTATAGTTCTCACAGCGTCACGGAGTCCAGCGTTGTCAGCATCCATATACACATGCTACAGCCGCCAACAAGTTGCTACGCCCTCTGACACTATATGAGTATATCGACAAAAGGTTTCGGACGACGTCCGCTGCACGGCTATATAGACTTGTGAGCGGTCTGACTACATCAAATTTGAAATAGCGAAATGAGGCGGCGCAAGGCTTCAGAGTAGATTGCACGTGTGGTTGGTTCTGCTGTTTTTGTAAGCACACGGTATATGGCACATCCAATGCCCTTGCCCATGAACTTTTGAACTTCCAACAATGTCAAACCGCTTGAAGCACACCCAAAGACCCCGTTCTAGCTCCAATAAGAACCCGTCCCCACCTCGTCATGTAGTGGCACCTGCACCTCTAATGCTGCCGGCGCCACTTGCTATATGTTTACAGCTTACTCCTCCACATTTACATCGTTGTCATGGGTACCTCTCTCTTCCTCCCCCATATACATTCAGCTTCTGACTTTGGGCGGAAACTTGACAGGGAACGCCAACACATTATTTCTTTCGGCGACCCTCGCAAGGTTCAAAAATTACACCGCAATCTCGTATGGCATCCCCCGAGTCGTCGAGCTAATAATAGGGGTTTGCCAACAGAGTTGCTCCTGCTGATCTTCGAGAATGTTTACGCAGATAACAGGCTGAACGGAGAATGGATCCAGTGTAGCCCGCAGTCCCCCACGCAGTTCCCATTCGCCTTGGCTGCCGTCTGCAAAACCTGGAGAGATGTTCTTGGTTCGGTCCCAAGGTTCTGGACACGTCTCATCATCAACCTCGACACTACAAAGCTTTCAGACGTTGACAGATACCTTTGTCTCTCCCGGGAGCTCGCTTTCGAGATCACCGTCACGCGAGACCAACAAACCATTTTTCATTCTCGCGCAAATAACGACGAGGGCGTTCGAGCAGCTGTTGTCATGACACAAATTTTGCCCCATCTACATCGCTGCAGGTCTTTATGTTTTCAGCTCCTTCGCAGCTCCTCTCTGCCTGCTCTTCGTCACTTGAACGTTTATGCGCCTCTCCTCGAGCGGCTAAGGCTGCAGTGTGGGATCGATGATGGCGAGCATCCCCTTGTCGGAAGCGAAGTGCCTGGGCAGTGGAACTTCTCTGCCCCGGCGCTTCGAAGCCTTTTTCTCAATGGGCGCAATTTCCGTGATGCTTGCGCTCTTCACTGGGTTGAAACACTTGGAAGCTTAGAAGACCTGTGTGTTTCGCGTTATTCCGGTGGAAAATATCCAACAGGAGAGCTACACCTGCACGACGTTTTACGCGTCGTCGATGGTCTTCATCGTCATTTTAGAAGACTCCAAATGCTGACTCTTCAAGATATCTCGTTTGATGTCATCCTCGCACGACAGGATGGCTATGACATTCAGATCGAAGCTATGAAACTACACTCCCTTGGCCCCTCGACTGTTCGTACCATTTTCGAGTCTAAGACTGGACCAGCCCCGCGCCTTGTACATCTCAAACACACACCCTTAAGCAATATCCGCTTGACTCAAACAGACACTCTCGTGCTGGAAGGTCCCTTCTCGTTCATAGCTGGGAGTATCAGTATCTGGGATGGGGTCTGTCTTTCCATAAAAGACTGTCCCAGCTTCGACGATCACACCATTCGTCACATCCATCAAGCATGGAATCCAGATAAACTCACATCCCCAAGCTGGTCCCGACTAGAGATAGACAATTGCACAGAATTCTCCGCAGACACGCTCCTGGACTTGATCAATGCACGCGAAGATGTGGTGCGACGAGCTCGAGAGAAAGACCCTAACTCACAGCTCATTATCAATAGCTTGCGGGTTTTGCAGGTCCATGGGGGACCTCCCATTTCGGCCAAGACTGCAATGCAACTCAAACAGAAGTTGGATATATTCGAATGGCACGAAGCAGCCACTGGTATAAGACATTAGGTGCGTAAGGTCGAAGATTGTATATGTCAGCGTACACAACCTAAGAGTGGATGTATTAGACATTAGCTGAAATTCAATCGCTCATCTGATGAACTTCGCCTCTGTCATGTCATGGTATCCGTCAAATCACCGCGATATCATCCCAGCTTGACTCGTCACGGTAACAGAGAGAAAGACAGACTGTTGCTTGGTTGGACAGAGATAAGAGATGAGTATTGCGTAAATGTCCTCGAGGTCCATGACATATACTATATATTGTCCAGACAATTTCCGAGCGTGTACAAGAATCAGAATGTTATAACAAGATGCTCTGAAAATTAAAAATTCTATCCATATAAAACTAATTTGGGTTCATCAGCATCGTGCCCGACACCAACGGTTTATTTTTGCAGTCGTTCTCCTTAAGACTGAGCTATGAATAGGTATAGACGCGTAACGTAGCGATAAAATCACTCCTGAATTGAGATGTCAGACTTGTTATGTACTTAAAACCATGTGGTCGACTCGGAAAACCTAAAACCACCCCCGGTTTATCCAGGTTATAACGACTGGCGATGGCTGTCTTGCCATCGAGGTGTAAGTGCTTGGGATCATCTTCCTCCGTGATGCGGATATAGAGCGCGCCGGCGATTCAGGACACGACAAACTGAATCTTGTCGCGGGGGAAACTGGGGCAGTACGTTGATCTGATGCGTTATGCATAGCCTTGACTTCAAGAAGACGGAGTGCAGATAGAACCCGAGCATGCATGGGATGTCGCTCCACCTTGCAGAGTATGTTCGAAATGTCATCGCGCGCAACGACAAGGTCATTAAGCCCATCCATCCATACCAGACGAATCGTGCAGAATCGCGCGTGTCCTTTGATCTTGAGTTTTGATGTGGTACCTTATGATGATGGGTAACATAAGGGTGATGCCCCGTGACGAATATCAGTATGTTGTCTGCACCTCCTGTGCGTTTCACTAGTGTTCTCCAGTCGCAACATCGCGTGTAGTCCAGCTGCACCTTGTCAGAACATCCTCTTTAAGGACATCTACCAAAACGTTGTCGATGTCCGCGGGCTCCTTGGTGTGTTTATACCATGTGGGGATGTTGTGCGAATACTGCATATGACGTTATTTCGCTAGAGGTTCCCCTGAAAATGTTTGCAACCCGGTAGTTTCAAGGGAGTAAACAGGACAGGCTAGAGCCCACTGATCAGATATCTGCTATCAATTAAAGGCAGGACAGTCAGGACACACATCAATATTTGATGCAGTTGCTAGCACTGCGAGTGATGGAACTCGCCTGATGCAATTTGGACCTGGTTGAACCTCGCGAGGCTTACGCAGCATAGCCAAGCATAGCCTAGCAGTGATGATCAGTGATCTTTTCACAACACCGCCACTATCTGATATGAGACAACGACTGCGTGCTGACGTAAGCATCCGGATCATATAATGGCTATAGTTTGCCACTATCAGTCACCACCGGCCACCCACCTAAATACTTCGTCAGGCAGGTCCTTCTTATTTTCATTATACGCGCAGGTCGCAACTCGTATCATCTCATGTCTTTCAAACGGTCATCCGCTCTTGATTTCAAAGATCGTAACCCATTCAACGACCAGGATCCCTTCGACGACAAACCTGACAACTATGCTCTCAACGCTATCCCAAACCACCTCCAGCGTAACAAAACAGAACGTCTTCGTCTACAAGGTATCCAGCAGCCTGTTCCCAATGCTGCCATCATTCCACATGGTCCTCAAACTCTTGGTCAAAAGTTCGATTTGTGGATGATTAACGAAGGCGGGAAACGCCTATTTTTCTTTGCATGGATCTTCTTCCACATGCTTGTTATTGCATTTGGTTTCATGAACTACCAGCTCAGTGATAATCTCACTGGAGCTCGCGCAACCTTTGGCATCACTTATGGCAAGCATTTAAATCCACCGTCCATCCTTTTGTCTCCTAACATCCCCATAGCTATTGCTAGATCTGCAGCACTTGTACTACACACAGACGTCATCTTCATCCTTCTACCAGTCTGTCGGAACTTCATCTCCCTCCTTCGCAGAACACCCCTCAATCAGTTCATCCCATTTGACAAGAACATCACTTTTCACAAGGCAACCGCCTGGTCCATGGTTATCTTTACCGTTATCCACATCGCTGCTCACATGCACAACTTTTACAAGCTTGCCCTTGCTGATCCAAACGCGACTACCACGGGTCAGCGTGTCGTTGTTTTCTTGGAAGCAAACTTTGCCACCGGTCCTGGTGCTACAGGTTGGATTATGACTGTTGCCTTGGGCACCATGGTCTGGTTCGCTATGGAGAAGAGGCGCCGTGCCAACTTTGAGAGATTTTGGTACACCCACCATTTATTCGTCGTCTTCTTCCTCGCTTGGCAGTTGCACGGTGTCTGGTGCATGATCCAGCCGGACAGACAACCCTTTTGTTCCTTCAACTCCATCGGTGTCTTCTGGGTACGTGAACTTTTTCAATCCAATTTTGCGCTGTTCCTGGACAAAGACTTTATAGCGATACTGGCTTGTCGGTGGCCTCATCTGGACGTCCGAACGGATTTTACGCGAAGTTCGCTCGCGTCACAAGACCTACATCTCCAAGGTCATCCAGCACCCGTCTAAAGTCATGGAACTCCAGATCAAAAAGGAGAAGACAACCACACGCGCGGGACAATACATTTTCATTTCTTGCCCAGAGATTTCCTACTTTCAATGGCACCCCTTCACGCTTACGAGGTGAGCCAGCTCCTTAATTAGCTTTTTGTGAGTCAAAGCTTATAATACTACAGCGCCCCTGAGGAAGATTACATTTCTGTGCACATCCGTGTTGTCGGTGACTTCACATCTGCGCTTGCCAAGGCTGTCGGCTGTGACTTCGACTCTAAGGAATCCAAGGAAGTCGACTCCAGTGGTGGAAAGGTTATCGGCACCAGCGCAAACCCACCGCTCAACCGAGTGCTCCCTCGTGTCATGGTTGACGGCCCATTCGGTAGTGCCAGCGAAGACTTCCTGAACTACGAGACTGTCCTTCTGGTCGGTGCTGGTATTGGTGTCACACCGTTTGCTTCGTGCGTAAACACATTATTCATTTACTTGATGATATCAATGACCGTATCCATTCAGCATTCTGAAGTCGATTTGGTATCGCATGAACAATGTGAACAACTCCAAGCCCACCCGCCTCTCCAAGGTTTACTTCACCTGGGTCATCCGCGACTTCGGCAGTGCGGAGTGGTTCCACTCGCTACTGCATGCCATCGAAGAGCAGGACACGGAGAACAGGATTGAGATCAACATCTACCTCACTGCTAAGATCAAGGACGACGACATGAACAACATCATCGTACGCCGACTTTCCCGTCTCTCGGGAGTAGTTCTGTACTCATTTCATTTCTCTTAGGTCCAAGACGTCGGTGCAGAGAAAGATGCTGTCACGTCTCTTCGTGCTCCCACTCATTACGGCAGGCCAAACTGGGACAGGGTGTTCGGTTCCATGGTTGACAGACACCCCGAAACCGACGTTGGCGTGGTGCGTACTTGAGCTTTCTTTGTTAGAATACGTCCGCTCATCTATCCTTTCACAGTTCTTCTGTGGCCCCCCAGTGTTGTCCAGGCAGCTCCACCAGATGAGCAACAAGTATTCTAACCCCAAAGGCACGCGTTTCTTCTTTGGCAAAGGTACGTTGTTACTTTCCGTCCCGTTGCCAGGCTCAGCTAACATGGATCTGTCCTCTGCAGAGAATTTTTAGGATGCCTTCCTATTGTCACTCGTTACTGTGGATACAGTGCTGTTATATACTGTAACTACTAATACTTATCTGCTTTCGTTCGGCATCTATGAGAATGATGCTATGGATCTGTGGATGGCCGGAATACAAAAAGGCCAAGGATGTATACGATATAGCTAGCAACTATCATGTTCTGGATTGGATGAGCTGCCATCGCATTATGCGAGAGAAACCTTGCTGCGGGAATGATATTAATTTATAAATAGTACTTATAGGTGGGCACTATGATACGAAGTATATACGAATAGAATAAGTTCGTTGCTTTATATATTCAGCAGATAATTGCGAAGGAAACCATCCCGTGAAATGGCGTGAAAACAAGGTCTCCCCTAGGCTGACCCTAATAAGAAGGAAGACAGTCGTTCCCCCTTCTGTATTAGGGTTCAGAATTGGTTCAGAACGAATCAGTCGCCAGGCGGAACCGGTTTGGGTTCTCCAGTAACCATGGCGGCGGCACCGTCCTCCACAAACTATCATACGCGCTCACCACGTTCCCATGTATCGTCGGCAGCGTAAACGTGATCTCGTGGCGGCAGCACGTGCACTTCTCGAGCTCCCCTGCCTCCACGAACGGCCTCTCTAGCACGCAATAAAGCTCTTCCCTATCCTCGACACGATACACCCGACACCAAATCTCCACCAGTTTCCGCACAAAGTCACCCATGTTCCCCTCTCTGCCATCAACGAGAACGACCATCAAGCAGTCTGCGATCTGCGGGTGCTTCCATCCCGACGGCCGAGCTGCCTCCAGGACGCCATCCTGGCAGTGCACGACGTCACGCGTCTTCTCCCACGGAACGGACGCGAGCCCCGACTGGCTCCGCGCGCGCCGTTTCCGCGACGTCCACACGACAGGCCGCGAGCAAATGACGCGCCCTCCTGCGCCCTTGCGCACCATCACCATGAGATCGGGGTGTCTGATGCAGGCGTTGACAAAGGCTTGTGCCTTTGGGTCGTTTAGAGATAGAGCGCCGTACAAGGACAGGTTGCTCTTCGTCTCCTCCCACGTGGGTCCTGGGCAGTAAGAACCGTTGTCTGTGCAGGTGATGGAGTGCCGGGGTGAGGAGAGCGGTATGGTCCTCGGGATAAAGCCTGCCAAGATGAGTTCTTTCGCACCGTCGAAGCCGTTGGCGTACTTCAGGCACGAGAGGGATAGGGACGTTTGGGAAAAGAGGACAAATCGGGTCATGGCGATGATTTCGTCCATCCGGTAAGTGGAATATGGGCACTTGATTGAACTAACAAATTGGACGCATAAATACGTACCGTCTTGCAGGACGAGCGGAGGCAGGAATAGCACTGGTAAACTGCCATCATATGACCCCAGGCGTGCAGCGGCCACTCTTCTCCACTAGCGTCCTTGAAAACCTTACCCCCCAAGACCATCACGTAGTCGCCTTCATCATTAGCCCGTAGAACGTCATCGACCGCATCTCTGACATCGTGGACGCATGAATTCTTGATAGCAGTCCAAATCTTCTCCAAAGTGACCAAGTCTAGGTTATCATCGCTCAGAAGCGCCATGACACTATCATAACTCTGGGACAAGAGCATAAGGGCTGGCTCTGTGAATATTACACGTCGCACATATGCAGATATAACTTCCAGTCGCTCTGCATGATACTTCGAGGCGGAAGGAGCGCAATACCGCACCAGGCGTGACCTGATCTTCTCTCGGAACTCAATAGCCTTCTCGCGTAGTGCGGTCTCTAGAGGATCCTCGATAACTGTACCTTGATCGCCATCTGTAGATTGGAAGGACGCGTCGCGACGAACAGACTCGTCGTCATAGCCTGAGCAGTCTACTGATTCATGAGCATCGAGGTCGCGATCCAAGACCCAAAGCGCGTTCTGTGCCTGCAGGATGAGTTGATAGGCCCGCTTCTCGACGTGGTACATTAGTCTCTCGATTTCAGCACGCTTCCTGACCAGGGATGCCCAAAAGGTTTTGTGACCAAAATCCTGGTATGCCATACACGTGAACTTATACTCGATGTACAATGCAGCGCAGCGCATCATACCATGTCCTTGCTATTTTTGTAGTGATCAGCCAAGCCAGGCGCTACTCGTGACATCACTCACCCGAAAAAGCACTCGGAGAAGTAAACCCGAACCTCTATACATCTTCCGCTCGTCACTCAGCGTAAGGCGATGGCTTGAAACTCATAAAGTAGTACCTGGTCAACAAGTTATACTTCACTCTCAAGCAATCATTCCATTCCTTGAGGGGTAGAAGGGCGGTGCACGCCATGATAGCCACAGCATCGTTGCACGCTGCGTTATCGACAACTGCATCGAGAAGTGCATGATGTGCCTTGTAGTTTGTATACAGCTTTAATCGTTCCTAAGTAGAATGAGGCTCAAACTACTGAGCTACTAGACCGCATACAGTAAGAAACCAACCTCGTTATGTCGGGGACACCAAAGCGCATCGTCGACAGTTGGCAGACCACATTCTGTGCCAGAAAAATCCAAGGCAACACATGTTTCGCGTCTTTTTCTGGGCAACCTTGTCATGGTGTAGCGAACACGTAGGAGAGTTCGCTACTTACTCAAGTATATGACATAATGAAACGACTCTGAACAACTTGTTTGAGGATGGGGATCGTCACAAAAGCACGTGATCAGTGACAACCGCGTAACATTCCTCTCGCTCTTCATGAGGCGAAATATCTCTGAAGCTGTGGATGATACTGCATGGACACGCCAACAGGTGAGCAAGATTATGATTAGCATGCGGCTACACACAAAGATAATCAAGAGCAGACAACACTCAAACTTGTCATCAATGAATATCGTATTCGGACGTCGACCTTTTGGGCAGGCGCTGGGCGAGTAGTCACCTCACCCAAATTCAAATGAAGTGCCACTAAAAGCCTGTAAACTGTGCAGGCAGAAGTATTTTCAATCAAAGGTTTACAAACAGCATGACTCCCAGATGATTTGGCTGTCAAATTGTTTGTAAACCGGTCAGTCACCAGGCTCGAAGGTCGCCCTGTGCCCACGGCTCAAATATCGGGCAAGAAAATGTATAGCATCCCCGAGGTAGATCGACATGGAAAACCGCGGATCTGTGCTATCAACATCAAGTATAATCTCTGCCCAGTCACCGCCGTGGTAAAGAGTGAGAGACTCAATAAGGCGATCATCTACTTGTTCCAAGGGTAGGACGACAACATTGCCACGCTGTACCACGTGCCTGTGAAGGAATTGTCGGATAATATGTATGTAGAAGGTATTGCAGCACGCAATATTGCAACAGCCCGTGCCAATAAGGGGTTATCATGACGAATTACAATGGACGTGAGAGACTGGAAATCTGGACGGCATCGCTACTTACATAATTCGAGCTTGTCAACGAACGTCTAGAGGGCTACCAATGGACTGGTGCCTTCCGTAGAGATCATGTGTGCTGACCTCTTCTGACTCCTGAGCGGGTATCGGACAAGGGTGCGAACGGATTAAACGAGTGCTATAAACGAGTGTATGTAAATACTCAGTATGATAGTAAATGAAATGTAAATGAGTGGTATCTTACCTCAGTCTTGTCAGTCGAAGACCGAGGTTGTACGAACGTCAAAAACTTCTGATGGATGGGAAAGATGATTATGTAAGCTTGCTCGACGCTATAATGAAATGTCCTTATCAACATTGACTTTCAACAACCTCCACGATCTTCCTCGCCTATGAAGAGACTAAAGATACACACCGTGGCCAAAGAAACCCCGACTGCCCTAATTTAAGTAGGCCTGGTGCCGGTCCCGGCTGTTGATTTGTTGGCCAGTCGAGGGTGTGTAGGCTGGAAATAACATTTATCGTGATCGACCAATGCACAACTGCGGAAGACCTCGGATCCGTTGTGTGTACATGACCGTCTCGTCAATTATATTTTGCAGGCTAATTTCCTCTCTATGTGGTGTCGTTTCACCTGATTCAGACCCAAGTCTCCCAAGCCCCACATGCAAGTCGGAAGCACTGGAGGAAAAACTTTAAGCATATCTCTCACATCAGTACAGCGGGAGCATTGGATGTTCATTGTACCAGTTCGTCCGTGAAAGCTTGATCAGAGGCGAGGGTGAGGAAATTGGATCACCTTACATGAAAGGCTCCACCAGACCAATCATCTTAGAATTGAATGTTTAGACTTCAGATTCCAGGAGAACAGTCTGGAGAAGTATATAACAATAATTTATTTTTAGTTATTGAAACATATCTTATACAATTAGATCGTTCTAAATTACGATGTCAAAAAAATGCTCATGGCATCTAGTAACCAGAGACGCCGTTCAAGAAGGGGTCATTACTGAAGTTAAAGACAGAGCATCCGCGCAGAGTAGTCTGATTGCAGGAGAAGCACCAGTTGTTAGTAGAATTGATTGTAATCCCGGTCCCCTAAGTGAAACTGTGAGCAAGGAATCGTACATGCTATAAAGAGCAGCTTACGAAAAGTTCGGCTACGAAACTATCGAGCGTGATGCTTGTGTTCCCGAACATTTTCAGCTGACGGAACTCGCTGTCTTGGGTACCGTTTTTGAACTTCAGGCTGACCTCATGTTGACCCTGCGAATTCTGCGACAATTCGATGGCAATAGCAGAAGCATAGTCGGCTGTAAGCTGGGTATCAATCTGTGTTGATGAACTCATGCACCATTGATACTCACCGATACCAGAAATGTCGGGGTCAGATAAAGTGGCATTCGTGACATTGAACAAACTGATGAATGGCTTGTAATCGACCTCCTGAATAGACATCTTGACTTTGTTTGAAGGCTCAGTCATGTTACCCAGGGCCCAGATGATCTCTGGGAGGAGGGTGCGAATGGCAACTGTAGCAACGTTAGTAAAATGAAATTTCCACTGGCAGGAAACCGACTTTGACCGATAGAACTTGATGCACTATCGGTGAAGACAGACTGCTGGACCCAATTAGCATAATGGCGAGCTTGCTCGAGGAAAGTGGGAGGCAAAGTTTCGTAATAGGTCTTGTTGTAGGTGTACTGGACGTTCACATGGTCGTATATCTGCGAGACGATATGAGCTCAAGCTAAGGGAAAATTACTCAACTGAAAACTTACATTCCACTGCACAATTACATCAATAAAGCTTCCAGAAACGGGATGGAACGACATACCATGTTCGTGAAGTTGTTACTAACGCTCCCCAAGTAAGGTTTCAATGCCGTCAGGAAGGGTTGGGCGACAGCGGACATGTTTGTGAATGCGGATGAAGTGTAAAGTCGGGTTAAATGTGATTGGAAGTACTGTCCTTGGGTGTTACGACGTGACATCCCAGAAAGACGATGATTTTGCGTACCTCGCACTCCATCCAGCTCGTGAGAGATGGACTTTGCCAATATTCTAATGATTGCACTGCAGAAAATTACGTACTCAGAGGAGAACAGCTTTATCTGCATGCTAACTTACCTGGAATATATTGGAATCCTCCGAGAGGAGAGAGGACCATTGTACCATTCGCTAAGGTCATTTCTGACTTAGAAGTGGATGGGTAGAGACCCTGCAGCAGAGCATAGGCGGAGTTGAGAATAACGTTTCCGCCACCAGCATCTGCGCGAACTGCCAGCTGATCGATGTCCACCACATCAGTACTAATGTTCTGGATGTAAGACGACGAATCGGGGTTGAGATATGTGTTACGAAGGAAGCCTCCGAGTTCAAATTCTTGTTGCTAAATACTCATCAGCAAGATCTGGCATTTCACCATGGTTGAGCCCTCACCTCTCCAAGAGGAGTGATGTATGCTTGAGTGGAATTGTAGGTAGTGGGGTCCTGGAAGTATGCTGTTCTGTCGCCGTGACGTGCCAAAAGAACGACACCGATAAGGCCAGCCGTAATAATTGTGCTATTGGACATTGCTAGAGGTGCTGGGACTGCAGTGAATGACAGGATGAGATTTCTGGCTTCAGCCTGCCCACTTTATAGCATATTGGCGGTAAGCATGCATCGCTGCCCGGAAGCACACTAGTACTATTGGAGTAGAGGCATGTCGACAATAGTAAGTCACAGCCTCGCTTAGCGCGAAACCTATGGCTGGTATCGATGGAACCAACGCTTAAGAGGTATAACATAAGCTCAGCCTGGCAGCTCGGAACCAAAGTCTCACTGCCCGCTGGCGGCTGCTTACGAAAAAGCGCGCTTTGTGCAGTGGGATTCCGCGTCAAGGTCGCGGGCTATGATGCGCCGACAGGTGGATACCAGATTAATACCCATATGAACAGTATTTTAGAGTTTAGTACATACACACGCTTGTCACTTCATGATTACTTAGTCACACTCCCCCTTTTTCTCTAATGTCGTGCTGGTCTATTTTTTCAGTATCCAGGTCTTTGTTGTTGTGTTGAGTCGCGCCTCGATTCTAAGACTCGTCTGACAGCTTTGCATGTTCATACGCATTGCAAACGCCACACAAACAGCTTTAACGTAAGCTATTGACTTTTAGGATAGACACTGGGAAAAAAATGATTGATGTCGATGACTGCGTACCCCGTTGGCAACGCAGACCCGAAGGCGGTGAACGTGGCCCGTGAGCATGTGCACAGCCCCATTTTGTACGTCTAATGGCCATCCCCACATTGATATCACATATTATCACCCCAGCTTCAATTTAGTTGCTGGGCGAAGTCATAATAAAGAAGGATGTCTTCCTTCTATTTGAGACTAGGCCGAAGTGGCAATGACTTGCTATTGAGGTTTGCCACGGCTTTGGTACTTATAATACTTCGTATCCACTCTAGGCAGACCTTAATAACTTAAATAAGTACTTAGAAGGAAGACAGCGCGCTGTGGGACCCTATGATGCACTTGCTAGCAGGCGGTTGTTGTATGTACGAGAGTTAAGCGCTAAGCTGCAGCCGATGACCTGGGGCTTTTCTGACTCCTGTAGCCGCTACAGTGCGTTGCATAAATAAGTTCAGTACTTGATTTGGAGAAGGTCTGTTTGTATTTACTTGTACACACCAGAAAATCCCAATACATCTCCGAAATACATGTTCAAACGTGACTTGTCACACTGTATTATCATGCACCTGGGAGAACAGCTACGAGAGAGGATAGCTACCTGGCGTTTTCAGGAGCGGAAGACAGTTGCAGAAATAGATCGCCTGGCAGGCTGCAGTGAGCGCAGCATCTATAAAATTCAGAAACTACACTGAGATTTTGGACATAGGAGAAATCCATTTGCCCGATGTCCTGGTCGGCCCCACACCCAACCAGCAAGACCTCGCTTTTATCTCATCTCTTCTTGATGCCAATCCATCTCTCTTTCTCGACGAAATTCAAGAGCGCCTTGTGGAAACGGGGATGTTGAAGTCTCCATTCAACTACATTCTCACGTATACTTTGTCGACTTGCAATCACACACAAATGCATCGAAGGCAGCGCCTAAGCGAGACGAGCTGCTGCGTGCAACATGGCTTGCAGGGTATGGGCACTTGCATAAGGAGTGTTTTGTACGGATTGATGGATCTGGTATCGACAATCGACACGTCAGAGGATGCAGCTGCTTGGATCCGAAATTGTGGTTATGAGTGACATTGCATAAATTGAGCTTTGCGGTATCATAGTATGTGAAATACATGACAATGAAGAGGAACAAAAATGAATTAAAGGGAGTGCGAGAGAAATGAGTGATATCAAAGCCTGCAGCACCAGAGAGTGCTCAGTGAACCTCGTGCTCGATAATGATTTGGCGATAGGATTGGGATGCCATGAAACCTAGAAATGAAGTCTTTCCATCAGCTAAATCTCAACTTTACTTTTCGGCACTTTTCGGTACTACGCGGTACTACGTAGTACTC
>LVVM01001563.1:20373-34963 GCA_001882365.1 Rhizopogon vesiculosus
AATGCAGTCAACTCGAAGGGCGAGAACTTTCGGAGGATGCATATGACGACAATGTCGCAGTGATGACTTGTGGTAGCACCATTAATAAATCCAACACTGCTACTGATTTGGCGCCTAATTAAGGGCACAAGCAATGGCCTCCGGAATGCGCCGTCTACTAGTATGAGACTTGTATTTTGTCGAACTGAACTCCTTTACGCGAGCGTCTCCATCCACCGGTACATAAGATATTCCCAACAGCGAATGACCTCCAACTTCACGGACTCCATGGCTTGTGCACGAGCAGCAGCAACATTCTTGTACTTCGATGTCGGAAATTTTTTATTCGGGCTTCATGACCTTGCAAGGGGTTTTAATAATCTCAATATAAACTCCGTGTTGCAAATTGCAATGGGTTACAAATCTTGAACGGAATCCAAACGTCATTCTAGCTCAATTCAGTCGTCTCAATAGTTCCTTAGGTTGAACCCAAATTCAATTGGGTTCGAAGGCAGTTTGAATTGGTCTCAACGTTATTTCTGACAGAAGTCATGATGGCGAAATGTTATGAGATACTGCACAATTTTTTTGCTTTCTTATTCTGTCACCTATATGTACGTACATGCAGAAATTTTTAGTGCGAGTATCGAGGACCCAAAATCTTCGGGTCTAAACCGAGGTTAAACAAAATTTTGAGCTCGATTTGGCGCCTGCACAAAGTTGGTGGCACATACTATGCCCTACTAGTACGGTGACTTCGTCATAGCCTACCACTTCGTGAGTCACGCTGGCCGAACTTACTGTCCGCTTGGCAGACATCAGATTCGTGAACATTGTCCTCAGAAGTCACAGTATGTAAGCGTATGTAGCCAAAATTATATAACGACAAATGCTGGTGTGATTACTGCTGAGTAAAATATTGCTGAGGGAATAGATGTGGAGGTGGGTATCGTTAAATGGGTGGGTTGTGTAGTCCATGATGTATGCCAGGTCGTGCCAAAAAATTGGCAAGCCCAGCTCATGAATCACGAATTGCACTTGTCAATTCAATGTCCGACATCGGCAGTGGCGGCAGGTGACACTGATCCGTGATTTTTGCTGCTGTCACACAGAAAACATGAACTCCACCATTGCCCAACAGATTTGTTTCGTTTCACTTGGAATATGATGGTAGGACACGTAGAATATATTCTCGGTAAAGTAGCTAAGAAATTGGTGCGAAATTGAGTGTTGAAGACAAAAATCACGAAGTGGTGGGCTATCAGGAAGTCACCATAGGGCATAGTAAGTGAACCGCACCATCATCAGTGGGTTGGATTTTACTACAGAGTACTACAGAGTGCTCTAGTAGTCTGTAGTGTGCCGTAGTGAATTACGTTTTCCTGATGTATGGTAAAGAAGGAACGACTAAGATCTTCATTCGTCCACTACGGTCTACCTAGGGGAGACTACGAGAATCACAACATGTATACTTACCTGTGGAAAAAAGATGGCTATAGTATCTACCAGATCTAGTCACTACGTAAAGAAGTGAGGGATATTTCATATCGATGGACAAAGAGTGACGTATCCTCCTACATGGCGACCACCCATGAGAACGACGTGGTAGCGGACAAGCAGTGAGAACTAGGAAGAAGACAAGATACTTGACCAACATTTTTTAAATGAAATATTTAAAGTGGGATTGCGAGGAGAACGCGGGGAGAAGACACGAGATACAACGTAAGCGACACCTGCAGGAATTTTGTGCATGAGCAACTTAATGCATGCCAAATATCAAACCATTGCAACCCATGTAAAGCCACGGAACACATGATGGGGCCGGCCATCAGGTAAACCTTTACTACTACTACTGAGTACTACGTAGTGCTACGTAGTACCGCGTAGCACCGAAAAGTGCCGAAAAGTTTGCTAATTGGCATTGCTGCATTTGCGTGTAAAAGATTATCATACACATTCTAGTCACTGAAGCCCTCCCAACCCAATTATCGTCATCGATAAGATGCATTTCAACTGGGCGATGTGACTAGTCATACGATCATGATGATATCGCCATTGTGCACGAGGAAGATTTCCACGTCTATCGAATCACCCAAGGCCCATGCGGGAGAACATTCATGTCTGCATCTCTTTGGAAACCATGCTGAATTGAAGAATGACCTCTCACTCTGTGCGCTGGCATCCCTACGGAGTACCTTACCACTGGCAGTCAGACATTGGGCATGATTATAAATCAGAAACTCATTTTGGGAGAGTAAAAATTACGCTCCTGATAACCGCAAGTCCTGAGTGAGCACGAAGCATACTTGGCATTCCGAATAATAGCATCGTTTCGCCACGACATGGAATGAACGCCCTCTGACAAGTCTCTGAATGTAGATCCGCGATAACAATCATCGCGGTGGCAAGGCGGTGTGTCCAAAGGCCACCAATTGAGTTGAGGGCTAAAAACATAAAATAAAGCTTTTGAAATTTGAATCGTGCACTGACCCTATTCCATCAGCAAAACACAGACAGACAAACGGTTGATTTGATGAGATTTGAACCGTGCACTGGCCCTATTCCATCAACACAACAGACAAACGGTTGAAACGATCAGATTTGAACTTTCGTTGTGCATGAAGCACAGCCTACTAGTTCAAACCCAGATACCTCAGCGATCACTTTGAGCGATGTGTCCCGGGAAGAAGAGTAAATCCTCGGAGTGGTAAAATAAGTTCAGCGGGTACATAGTACCCCACACAGGGAAGCACGCAGTGCGGCATGGTAGACTTAACGTTTGTGGAAGGCTTCATATCAGTGATGCGTTCGCGTGGACAGTGAGAAGAACGTGTCTAGTATCCCACAGTACGAGAACATTCCGCGGACCGCAGATCGCGGAAGATGGTCCATCCAACCAGGGCGGCGGCATCTGTCCAAGCGCTTAAAAAGAAGGTTAATTGATTGCTCCAAGATGAAATGTGGGCGCTGTGATTGGTGGAAACTCAATGAACTCAAAGTAAAGTTGCATTTCCAAATGAAGTAAGTGGACCTTTGCTTGACGGCTGGTACTTACATGCATTCAGTGAGCCCATTAGTACTGTATTCACTTTGATACAACCATCACAATAATTTCATTTCCGACAGACGCGATAGCTGCATGTGAGTCTTTGTAAATATTATACCGACTGCCGCACCCATATGAGTCGCTGGCACTGGGTGCCGTCGTCCCTATTTTCAACAGCCACTCACAAATTTTGGATAAATGTCACAGGAACTCGCGCAATTGTTTCGAAGAACTGTCGGAACACTGTCGGAACACCAGAAAAATGCAATGATAGCGGACAACAATGCTTCTTCCGTCAACCTCTCAAATAGCCACGATTTGATTGGTCGATCTACCGGCAAATAAGGAGAAGCCAAACTTCGTGGTACGCTAATGATCCTTTGTGCGTTTTCTAATACGGTTTGAAACTTCATGTCCGCCATGTTATATATAAGTGCCCTTACTCCCATAAATTCCCTCACTCCTTCGTTAAGCATCAATATTCCCCTTCACCAACAATGACCTCAACCACCACCACCCAGGTTGCAGTTCCCCTACCCAACAGGGGTCCCATGAGCAGTTCGCTCAACCAACCGCCAGTATGGTCACTGGAATCTAATAGAACCCTAACTCCACCACTCTCCGAAAAATGTGATAAATATGGTCGCCAGGATGGTGTTTGTTGCAAGGACCTCAAAGACGATGACAACCGAATGTTGATAGATCCTGATGTTGTCCGCGATGTGTGAGTTTTCCCTCACTAGGTCGCGACCTTCTGTCTGTGACGCGACACTTTTCTTCCAAGTTATTAACATACCTCCGCAGAATTATTGGCCTGTCGGATGGCTTGACCGTTCCCTTCGCACTGACAGCTGGTCTGTCAGGCTTGGGGACTTCAAGAATTGTTGTTATCGGTGGTCTAGCGGAACTCATTGCCGGTGCCATATCGATGGGAATTGGTGGCTTCCTTGCATCCCAGGCAGAACGGGACCATTATCGATTCCTGCGACGCCACACCTACGCACGGGTAACGCGGAGCTGTATCGGGGAAATGGAGAGGGAGGTTCATGCTGTTTTAGGTCCCATAGGTGTCGACGAACCAACTTCCCAGGCTGTCACTAATTGCCTACGGAAAGTAGAGGATGGCGTTGGGTTTGACGGAAGTGTACCGGCACCTGCCGATGAGGAGAAAGTATCGCTGGGGATGAAAAGCGAAGTTGGACTAACACCATTCCTACTGAAATTTGGAGAGGGGCTGGGTACGTTTATCTCCCCGTTTATCAAGCCTTTTGGATTGTTTGATTGACATTACCTTTCGCTTACTCAGAGGAAGTTCCAAATCGCCGACTATACATATCCGCTGTCACAATCGGCCTCGGGTACCTCGTGGGCGGTATCATCCCACTTTTCCCATATTTCTTCACCTCTCATGCACTCGAAGGACTGCAAATTTCTTGCATAATTACCGGAATAGTCCTTCTTATATTTGGTGCTGTTAAAGCTCGAGTCACAGGGGCCGCCCAGAGTGTTTGGGGATACATCTGGGGAGCAGTCAGCACAATGGCCGTCGGCGGGACCGCTGCTGCTGCAGCCTACGGGTTGGTTGCAGCTATAGAAAGATCGTCTCTATGACACCGTTTCTCCGTCGTTTTTAGTTACCATCTGATTCAACATTTTCATATGCCATTCATCCTGTAGATTATCATTGCACGGTCAGGAAGACTTAGGCTTCTTGGACTGAACATCTCCATAAAGTCGGTTACTTGTATAAAAGCTTGTTTCACGTTTGCTACTGGATGACAAGCATGACTCTAAAGTATTTCTCTCTGATACTGAGTCCTGACGTCTTTTCTCGTCTTCTGCGAAGGCTGTAATCCTGGACGCAACATCATAGATAAGCCTTGATCCGGGGCGTAAGTCCGCAAGACGCTAGAGCACGTTCATCAATATGACCAAGCAAGTTCTTGATCGAGGGTTTAAGTGAGTGGCCGCCTTGAACCTTCGATGGCGTAATTCAGCCATAAGTGCCGCTCTGTAATTGGGCAAGTCAAGCGGCAGGCCGTTGACCACGAGGTGAAACGAATTGGCCTAGCTAAAAAAAATTGAATGTTCAATATCTGCACCAAAAGAGCTTGACAGACGTGTACTCGCACAGTAGACATTCGAAACATGGTTATGCGGCCTGACAGGAGGGCGGCCCGGCGGAACTTCGGGGCGCTCACGGGCGCTCAGCGCTTGAGGTCCGACAGAAAATTCGCAGAGTCGACTAAATCTGATGTCCAGGGGGGGGCTTATCATCGCCAAATACTAGATATAAGGTCTGCTGTGGGAGACAGGCTAGAGGCGAGTGCCAACTCGCCTAAAACTACTAGTGTATAATTTGAGACTCAGGAGTCAGGGTACAGTTGAGTTTATCTTAACTAGTTTCTCCGGGCTCTGGATCTGTGGTCTGATTGCTATCAGAGTTCAACAAGTTGACTAGAAATTTACCTACGACTACATAGCCGTTTTGGATGCTTAGATTCGAATTGAAGCTGCCGAGTCGGTACGTGGTTCTGGAGTCACGCTATGAAGACCCCGGAACCCGACTGCCAGGCCGTGTTGCCCCCGATCTTCGCCGTCCTGCTCGCAATTCACCACGCCCAGTTTTTTACTCTGCTCTGCTTAGAATTGTCGCCAGGAATCACTGGATGCCGCCGCTCCCTTGTTAAAACTGTTTTCAAAGCTGCAAATCCGATCTGACTGCTAGTACATTTTGTGCCAGCATTGTGATTTGGACGGTCGGCGGTTGGAATCATGCTTGTACAGACACTTGGATCCAAAGTCAACATGCTCGCTGAAGATGACTTCGGGATTGTCTATCTTATAGAGAATGCTCAACAGTTTTGGTCAGGTATGTTGTATCACATGTTTTAAGAAGCGTCTCTTTGGGACATGGGAGCAGACTCTAACTTACAATCGTGCGCCCTATCTGTAACTTCTAGAGCTTGATGATGTCCTTCGAGTTCCCAGTGACGGATCTGCCACGTTATCCATGTTAGACACCGCACTCAGGAGGTTTGTGTCCCTCTGTGCTTCCTATCACGGTCAGCTTCGCTATTAATTGCTTGTACTCCTCTTGAATTTATGTCTACTTCCAGAACGGTTCCTTCAAAATTCAATGCAACTGGAACATGCATGCGGTCTTCTGCTCGACTCCGAGTTGTTCGCGTTTCACTCTGAACGGATGTGTGAGTTGGCCATCGAAGATGTTAAATCTGTGCGCAGAACACTCTACCAAACACTCGACCCGTGCTAAACTAGCTTACAGAAAACAGATCCCCACCCACAGCTCATTCTATACAGCATATTATTGTTTTATGGTCGTCGCCAGTCAGACTTCCTTCGATCTCATAAGCGTTGGCAACCACTGATACCACTTCTCATGGACCACATCCTGGTGGAAATAGATACAGAGGACGTCTATCTTGGGGCACCCTCCATATCAAGTGGTTCTGGTTCACGCTCCAGCATAGTGGTCGGTCACATACCTATAGAGGCCAAGCTTAGGAGTCTGGGTGTGAGATTACTCTATGAAGTGTGTAGGGTTCAGAAGATGTCTCTACCAGACTTGAGTAGGTTTTCCCTCGCCTTAATGACGACTTGCTTTTCAATCAACATTTGCATAGGTATTTTCAGCGACCAGTTTATCGACAGTCTCTTTGACCTCATAGAGCAGACTCGATTTATGCCCGATGAAACATTGAATTATTCAGTGATCAAATTGATCGTGAGAGCACCAATTTTATGTGAAGTTTCGTCTTAATTCTCCTTGGCAGGTGGGGTTGAATGAGCAGTTCATGGTAGCATGTTTAAATAATAATCAATCCAAGGAGCCAGAGTTGCAAAACCGAGTACTCAATGTTCTGATGTCTCGTCTTGGATCTAGCAAGACCTTCGGTGAAAACATGATATTCATGCTCAATCGTGCTTGTGAGTAGTGGAAAGCTTATTTTGGTCGGTGACTGATATCCTTTAACAGCGCGATCTGCCGAAGACCTGTGCATGCAACTTCTGGTTCTCAAGCTTCTCTACATTCTTTTCACCAACAAAGGAACATCGGAATATTTTTATACAAACGATCTCTGTGTCCTCGTGGACGTCTTCCTGCGCGAACTGGTTGACCTTGATGAGGAAAGCGAATCTGTGAGTCCTGCAATGCTGTATATGGAAACGTCTGAATATTATTTCACAGCTTCGGCACACCTACCTTCGTGTCCTGCATCCACTGCTCACAAAGACTCAAATGAGAAACGTGCCATACAAACGTCCACAGATTGTTGTTGCCTTGGAATCCCTCATTCAAAATGGAAACATCCGGGACATCAATCCTACAACGAAGCGTTTAGTCGAACGATGTCTTGGGGGTGAATGGTGTATGCAGCTGCGAAAGACGACTCACAACAAAGAGGCACTCAAGCGTGAAGGAGATTTTCGACAATGTAGCCCGAGTCACGACATCATTGCGTCCACAACGCAAGACACCGTATCTTCTCAAGCACCAGCGTCGCCAACGGTGGAGTATGACTCCGCTTCCAAGGCACTCGACTTGAGGCCAAAGCTCTCAAAAACTAGTAGAAGCGTTGAGAACATACACACACCCACATCCCCACGAATGCCCATTCCACGATCGGCAATAGACACAATCAGACGTCCTAGCACTAGCGCGGCGAGTTTTGGTGGGGTAGCGGCTGCAACCATGGCGCCTAAAAGACGAGATAAAGCTAGTTCTGTTGATGATGTCACGGTTGTCATGCGCCCAGAGAAGGGTTCCATGAACCTTCCTTCAACCACCTCGGTCAAGGTTCGAAGACCCGCACCTGCTCCGCCTAAGAGAAGAAAACCGCCTCCAGTGCCTGTCGGAACGACCAATGGTGGTGCCACCATCACGGCCATCGCGACTTCTGCTTCTGCGCCATCCCTTGGTCAAATAGGAAAATTCTAAAAAATAAATTGCCGCATAGGTAACGGTCACCAAAGATCTGCTTTGTCTGCAATCATGATGCTGGAGTTTCCTCTACGTTTAGTTTTGGCTACTCTCAATGTTGCGGGACTCTGATTTACGCTGACTATTCTACCTTACTTGCAAAGTTTGACTCGTGCATTGAACATTCGCATCATACAACACATAGCTAGGATAGGATATTCATCATTGTATTTGTATAGCTTCTTCACAGTGCTCATTTAACACCTTCGTCGCTCCAGGATTTACCTCATCTGATCAGCATTTGGTTGTGCATTTCTACATTTTAATGTCTTTGGCTTCTTGAGTGGTAACCCCTGAAATTTTGAAAGGCGAGACGATTCGAGGGCTGACGTAAGCGCAATTGACTGTCCGGACTCCGAAACATATCTTCCTTCTATTTGGTCTGCCTACGGGAGACTAGTCCAACTCCTGCAATTGCTCTAGGTAGTCATCACAATGACAGATCAAGCAGGACCCTCGACTCCGAAGTTCTCGAAAAAGTCACGAAAGAATGTGAAGCACGGATTGAGACTAGCGAAAGCTAAGAAGCTCTCGGAGAAACAGCAGATTGAAGCCTTGGAACGTGCAGTGATGGAGTTCGTGAGTTATTCATTTTTGCATTGTTGGATGCAACTTCATCTTAAGGGCGTGTCAGGAGCCGGGAGGTGGTATTCGAGCTTTTTCTGATCTTCCGATTTCCGAGTTTTCCAAAAGAGGTGCGATACAAGTCACCGAACACGACTGATCATGACTTATTGCACGTATAGGACTGAAGAAATCGTTCTTCATTAACATGACAGACATCCAGTCAACTAGTATACCAGTCTCCTTGAAGGGGAAAGATGTACTTGCAGCTGCTCGCACTGGTAGCGGGAAAACTCTTGCCTTTCTCATTCCAACGCTGGAGATACTTTACAGAAGAAAATGGGGTTCTCAGGATGGTCTAGGCGCGTTAATAATCTCACCGACCCGTGAATTGGTATGTCCCCGTATTGCTCGGTTTTCAGTCGTTTGATGATTATATGCCAAGGCTGTACAAATTTTCGAAGTGTTACGTTCCATTGGAGCGTTCCACGCATTTTCTGCAGGGCTCGTGATCGGTGGAAAGAATCTGAAGGATGAAAGGGAGCGGCTTTCGCGAATGAATATCCTGGTTGCTACACCGGGTCGATTGCTACAGCACATGGATCAAACATTCGGCTTCGATTGTGATAATTTGCAAGTCCTCGGTAGGTTCCCGACTGAGCTTCATTGCCAAGGATTTTTGACCATGCCTGTAAAGTTCTCGACGAAGCGGATCGTATTCTAGACATGGGATTTGCGAAGACACTATCCGCCTTACTGTCTCACCTACCAAAATCACGGCAAACTCTACTTTTCTCGGCTACACAAACTCAGTCTGTGTCACAATTGGCCCGCTTGAGTCTCAAAGACCCCGTCCACATCGGTGTAGACGAAGCCAACTCATCGGCTACTCCTAGTACCCTTGCACAGTACTACTCTGTCTGCACGTTGGACAAGAAGCTTGATATCCTATGGTCATTCCTCAAAACTCACTTGCACTCCAAAATCCTCGTCTTTTTGTCGAGCGGGAAACAAGTTCGCTTCGTATTTGAGACATTCTGCAAGATGCATCCAGGAGTGCCGCTACTGCATCTACACGGGAAACAGAAACAGTCTGCCAGACTAACCATGTACACCCGATTTACGTCTTCTCAACACGCAGTCTTGTTCGCTACTGACATCGCTGCCCGCGGTTTGGACTTTCCTTCAGTCGATTGGGTCGTGCAGGTTGATGCTCCAGAGGACGCCGATACATACATTCACCGAGTGGGTAGAACCGCGCGTTATGAAAGCTCAGGAAGCGGCTTGCTACTCCTCATACCTAGTGAGGAAGAGGGCATGAAAGCCGCTCTAGAGAAGAAGGGCATCAAGGTCGACAACATCAAGATCAGGCCCAGCAAAACACAAAGTATACAAAACCAGCTTCAGAAGCTTTCATTTCAAGATCCAGAGATCAAGTATCTCGGACAGCGCGTGTGTTTCTACTTCATGACCGCTTTATGATCTTTGTCGCTCATATAGACGCTCAAGGCTTTTGTATCCTACGTTCGTTCCGTCCACCTTTACAAGGACAAGTCGATATTCAAAGTCAATGAGCTTCCTGTGGAGAAGTTTGCCGAATCCCTTGGGTTACCGGGCGCGCCAAAGATCAAGTTTTTAAATAAAGAACTTGCAAAACAGCGAAAAAACGCATCTAGAACGGTAGCAGCTATTCAGGCCGAGATTGAAGCGGAGGCGAAGCGCGGGGAAGGGTCCTCTCAGGACGAAAATAATTCGGAAGAAGCTGATGCTTCGTCTGATGATGGCGAGCCTGCTACCGCTGCCCTAGCTCCAGACGCTGAAGTCAAGGACGATTTGAAACTTTCCAAAGTACGTGTGGCATTACATTAGTGCTACCGTTTCTAACTTGGAAATTAGCCCGGTGTGCGCACGAAATACGATCGAATGTTTGAGCGCAAAAATCAAAATATTCTTTCTTCCCACTACTCGAAGTTGGTTGATCATGGCGACGCAGTTGATGAGGATGACGACTTTATAACGCTTAAGCGCTCAAATCACGATTTATCTGACACCGACGCCACCCCGGATATAGACAACTTGTCCAAGAGGAAGCTCAAGCTGTCCAGAACGAAACGCGCAGTTGTGAAGTATGGTCAACTGGGACAGAGGTTAATATTTGATGACGAGGGGAACCCCCACGAAATCTATGAGATGGTTGACCCTGCGGAGTTCTTCAAGGGCGGTCTGGAAGGGGCGAAGGAAGCTGGGAAGGCCTTCGTGGAAGGAGAGAAGGTCAGGCTAAAGGATGCGGATGTAGTTGATAAAATGGAAGCCAAGGACAAGAAACGCGAAAAGAAACGGAAGCGTAAGGAACGTGAGAATGGCGTAAGTTCATTGCCACTCTATCGCGTAACCTTACTCAACATGTATTCCTCAGGTTGATGATGATGTCCACGGGGGCGCTATTGTGGAACTTGCTGACGAGGATGGGTATATCTCCCCTGGATTTGAACTGCCTTTTGAAGGTGATGAAGAGGACATGCCACCGCCGCCACTCAAGCGGAGTAAACGTTCAACTTCGACCAAAGATAATTCCGAGGGCCTTGAAGACGAGGAAGAGCTTGCACTTCGGCTGCTCCGTAACCGCAGATAGGGTTGGAGATACTGTACGCATGCAATTCATTGGGACACCCGGCACCAACAGACACAGATGAATAAGGAAGTCTTGACATTGGACCTCTCCTGGTTCGAAAATGCCGATCATCAATACGTTGTTGCGAAGCCGCGAAGAAGTGGGTTCTGCACATCAGAAAATCGATGTGTCGCTTATATTGGCAGTATACATCACGAATGCAGTCCGGGCACTGAGACGGGAAAAAGTTGAACCTTGTGCAGCACTTGGGTTGCCCTGGATTATTTGAGTATGTATCACCGATACCTCAGGATATGTTCGTCGCCCAAGCATGGGCCAGACAGCAAATACAACTATATAAGTTTCAGTTGTAATGCTTTACTAACACTCCATTAATGATCTCTTCTTCCACGCCCTTCCCATTTCTGCTCTTTAATTCCGACTGGCCATAAGCACTTGTCCTCGACTTCCTCCATTGCTCCATCGTTGGTGCCTCGGTATCGTCGCAGCGTCTCTGAATTCCAACACTTTGCAAGACCGGGCTTTCAACCATCGGCATCAACTTGACATCGTCGTCGGGCATGACAAAGTAGAATACTCCAAGGCGAGTATAATTCTGTTGATCCTGTGGAGGCTGTACAACGCGGTGAATGGTGCCTTTATAGTACCCGCCGGTAAGGAACTCCAATGCGTCACCTGCGTTGACAACCTATGACCCCCTCGTTATGACATGGATTGAGTCATAGAACCCGGTATCCACCTACGAGAGCATTTTCCAAATGACGGATCCAACGCCATTCACCTTCACTTGTTAGAATTTGTAGTGCTGCGACTGGCTGACTCCATAAAATCGTGATGCTTCCGAAGTCTTTTTGGTAACCCTGGTAAGCACATGTTTGCTTTGCAATTCAGGTTATTTACCCGTGTGTCCCTTCAGCCAAACGTTCTTCGTTTTGATTTCTTCTTCCTCTGTTCGTGGATAGCTAAACTGGATGAAGTTGTGAAGACCAGACATCAAGGAAGCGCTTACTATTTCATAAACCTGACTGGTCGATGAGTTAGTAGCGGCACAAACTGTTTAAAAGTATGTACCATATGTCTCGCCAATGGCATCGTAGTCATGGTTGTTGACTAGTGTATCTTCGGGTAGCTCGAGGCTGCGTGCAATAAGCCTAAGAAACAGTTGTCATCAGGAGGGTCATCCTCGAGCAATAACATATATGTTTACCTCAAGATGGGATGCAACACATTGAAGTGGTTGTGCTTGCTGAACTCTTTGATCTCAGGGAGGAGAGGACGGAGGGCCTCTGGGTGTCCTCGCATAGTCACATCGCGATTGACTGGAAGGACGTGAGATGAGGTGCTGAATATTGAATTCATACTACTCACTGTTATAATGCTCAAGCTGGTCGCGGACCCCAGCATCGATATGCTGCATTTGGTTGAATTGCGCAAATCAAATGGCCATGTATTGGGCGAGATGCAACTGTCACGCACCCAGTACTGCCTTAACTTATACCCTTGGTATGACCCTGTTTGTTTCATTGTTCCAGCATAAATTTGCTTCTCGCTATCACTAACGGCTGAGAAGGGTACGTCCGCGATATCAAACATACGAGTCGTCTACAGCGAGATGTGACAAGCAATTACATGATGGTGATGAGAGGGTCGCCTCACCTGGGCCTCCGAATAACCGTGATTCACGACATAGAAGAACCCGTGCTTGAGGAGGGCGTCCCTTACTTCAATTGCAAGTGCAGAGCGACCTTCTTCGGTGTCACCTTTCGAAATGTCGATGATAGCAAGGTCGGCATACGCCACTGTCCATGCGTGCGTCAGTGTTCTGCGCTAGGTAGAAGGTTTGACACCGACAATTTTCTTTGGTAGGAGGTGCAGCAACATAATGAGGTACGTAGGGCGAGGTAAGGCTGGGCATTATGATCAAGACAAGGGGGGTAGGGGTCGTACATGTATATTTAAGCTTGCTACTTTAAGCCTCGGAGAGCCTTGCCAATGTGACATGCACGACCGTTGGGCCACCTGATCACCTCATTCCAGCACCGCATTGCGCCCATCTTGACTAATGCGCCACCACGTTCTAAAACGGAACTGAAATCATAAGTAGTATAGAACCTGCTGGGAGATACAAATTTGATCTAGTTGTAGTGCTTGACAATAATACCGTTCACAACTTCTTCCTCGATGCCAGGCTCTTTGCTCTTCTGCAACTTGCTCACGCCATAAGCGGTAACTCTCGCAACTCTCCAGGCCTCCATGGTTGGGGCTTCATCTCCTTCATATCTAAGCTCCATTTCAGCACTATCAAGGACCGGACTACCCTTCAAGGGCGCCAGGGTAACATTATCATTCAAATAGGCAAAATAGATTATGCCCAGTCGCGTGTAGCCGCGTTGATCAATAGGTGGTTGAACAACTCGATGGATGGTTCCCTTGTAGAAGCCTCCTGTGAGGAACTCGATCGAGTCACCAACATTGACGAGCTAGTAAATAATTATGAAAGGTGAACAAGTCAATGGCAGGCGAAATACATACCAAAGCGTTATCAATATGCTTTACCCATCGCCAACCCTCCTTCGTTTTAATCTGCAAGGCAGCGACGGGTTGACTCCAAAGCATAGTGATACTTCCAACGTCTGTCAAGGTGTGAGCAATGCGACATACATTTGGCAAGAGTCGGGCGACCTTTGTGTCCTTTCATCCAAACATTTTTTGTCTTGACTTCATCTTCTTCTGACATGGGGAAGCTGAAAATAAAATAAGATACGGTGGATAAAATATATCGTCGTATATTACTATTTCATAAATCTGACTGACAGTGATATCAGGGCCGCAAACGAGGGTGAGGAACGAAACAAAGCCTACGATATGTTCCTGCGGTTGTATCAAAGTCGTGCAACTTGACAAGTGTGTCTTCAGGAAGTTCAAGACTTAATTCCATGAGCCTGATGGGTGCGATTAAATACATTTATCTGAGGATAACAAGGCGAATGACGTGCCTACAAATTTCATGGAGAATATTGTAGTGATTATGGTGCATGAATGCGCGAACATCGGGAAGGAACGGTCTGAGCGCTTCTGGGTGCATCACCTTATCGATGTGACGCCCTGGCCAAGAGTGTTAGATTTCCTCCGTGATTATTGAGTGTGCACTAACAATTATAGTTCTCTTGTTGGTCAAACACGCCTGAATCAATGTGCTGTTATGAGGAGTTAGAGTAAACGGTGGGAGCCATGAAATGATCTACCCAGAACTGCCTCGGTTTGTAGCCCCCGAAGAAGCCAGTTTCCTTGCTATTCCCAACGTACGCCCGTTTTTCCTCTTCAGGTACTCCGGACATAGGAATATCTGCGATATCAAACATCC
>LVVM01001565.1:3995-17131 GCA_001882365.1 Rhizopogon vesiculosus
TGTACACTGTATAGTAATAAGAAAGGAATAAAAGAAAAAGACTTTTATTACAAGGGCGTGACAGTGCAACCTGGGTAGGTAGAAATCAAGACTAATGTTACTTAGACTCGGAGTCGAAGTGGAATGAGAAGACTTAGGAAAACGTTTGAACGAAGTTCAACGTGACTTACATCAGCAGTCATGTGAGGGCTGCACACTCGCCTTCTGAGGTAACAACTGTTCGAGATCACTGCTGCATACTTCACATGTATACCAGTACTGTGCCATCCGCAATGCATATAAATGTTGTGCCCTTTTGATTAGCCCGATCTCACCGCCAGTACACTTCGAAGAGTGTGATTTGGAGTCCCTGTGTCTAGCGACGGCGCACAGATGTATTGATGGTGAGGCTAGCTGCTCGAGTAGACGGTCAACGTGTCGAATCGGCACTAATTCTGATCCTATATTTTGTTCGATGTTTATAGAACATGCTGTAAATTACATGCGGGTCAGAGTTCGTGCTCGTGAAAGACTGGCACGCGCGATGAATTGGCCATGATAAGTTGCTGTCAAAGGCAGTGACCCGGTAATAGTGATGACTGCTGCATAATTGGCGCCATCATGTGCGTATATGCCCTAAGGAGGAATGGAGGTCAACAGTCCAGCGCTCAGTAGCTGCCACGTCAGGCTGCAGTCTATTAAGTTACTAAATGCCGAGGAATGTTCAAGCTGGATTCCACCGGTAAAATTAAATTATTTGGGTGTATGAGTGGCTGAATGGTTTGCATCTTGCAACGCGTTATAACCAGCACTGCCTGAACAAGAACTAGTTCAGAATTCATGAGTATCATGGAGGTGAACAAAAGATATGGCTGGAAAGGAGACTGACTGTATTACGACGACTTCTTATCATCAGCGGCGTCTATCCCTATGGTGGTCAACTTCAATATGCGAAACGCCATGTCCACCGTCATGATGACAGGTATGATGAAGAATGGAATGTAGCTTGATAATAGGATGAGGCGTTGGAATGCTGTTACTGAGACTACGTTGTCAGCTATGGTCTGCGCAGTGGTGATAGGCGTCGACATCAAGACAGACAGGCATGGCAAAATTGTGGTGACGGTAGATGCGGCATAGATGAGCAGAAGCACGTAGATGGATCGCGAATCTGATTACTCTTTAAAACATGTGTTCCGAGCAGTTATAACTCGGAGGTCTCACCTCGCCAGAGGCCTCGTGCTCCGAGCACGAAGACGGGAAGTTGAAAAAGACTAGATGGTCATATTTTAGTGTGTGACAAGTATTATCAGGAGGATCCCTACGCTTCTACTACAAGGAAGGTCTTGAACCAAATGAAATGCTTGCTATCACCCAACAAGTCCAAGACACCTCCAATTAACGGATCGTTTGACATCTGAACATAGAATCGCGGGAGAGCGCGTATGAAATCCGGTGTGAACGAAGCACAGTACAGCGCTTGCAGGTCAATCAGCAGTGTTGCGGGTATATGGACCTATTTGTCAAATATCATGTGTAGGATACTAGGTGAATCTGCCGAATTTACTCACCAGGAAAAAGGTGAAATAGACCAGGTCAAGAGGACGAGAAGTAATTGGAGTGGCGGCACGCATTATTATGAAGCTAGCAGTCGCACTTACTACGCCTTGACCAAGCTATGATTGAAGAGAAAAACTTTTGAGGACGCTTACTAATTTAAATATTAAACACCGATACTACTGTTCGGCTTGCAAAGAGATGTGCCCATACCACAGTGCGTGACCGTTCGGCAGGTGCGCTGCCTGCAGTTATGATATCACGCGGAGTTTTTGTGCAAGCCTGATCGCGTGCTACCTGCAGCTTGCTCAACTACGATCCGCATGTCTTTAGCAGGTTCAGCTTCCGCCACCGATGGTGCTTTTCAAGACATACCTGTGATGTCTGTTTGGTAAAATACGTTCATTCGGCAAAAATTTCCTGACTTATTTCAGTGATCTTTCTTGTGCGACGAGTCCGAACGATAGCGAGAGGAAAGCACTTGCGCACCAGATACGCGATGCATGTATGAATGTGGGATTCTTCTACGGTAAGCTTCCGTAGACTTGTCCAAATGACTCTTCAAGTTGCAACATCGGCGTCATTTTGTATGTACTGGCAGTCAAGAACCACGGTATATCACCAGAATGCATAGATAATGTGCTGAACGTGATCAAAGAGTACTTTGGCCTTCCAGTCGAGGAAAAGATGAAGGTTCGGGCATGCACTCTCCATCGTGGTCAGAGTCACTCATGAATAGTAACGGTTGTTGCATAGCTCTATCACGGGAATGTCGGCAACTTCATAGGATACAGTCCGGTTCTCGATGGGAATGCAGAACCTGGAAACTCTGGTGACATGCGTGAAGGATTCAGCATTGTCTGGGAAGAGCTCGAACCAAATGTTAATGCCATGGCGGGCGCCAATACTTGGCCCAAGCGTCCTGAAAGATTTAGGGAAGCCATGTTGACATACTAGTGCGGGATTCCACCTGATCCTAGACACATTACTCATAACTTCATCAGCCATGCGGCAATTGCAGTAGGCAAGATGCTCTTCCCTTTTTTTGCGCTTTCTTTGGACTTGCCAGAGGAATATTTCGACGATAAGGTGCGGAATGAAGGTTGTGGATCGTCTAGATTTTCATCGACTGTCTCGTAATAGACGAGGAACTCGGCTGCACGTATGAATGCAGGTCATTACCAGCCACAAACAGGCCCCGTCGATGATCCTGTTGTCGGTATCGGTGCGCACACAGAGTAGGTTTTTTACCATTGATGTTTTCCTTATATTCATACATATTAAATAAACATGTAGCTTCCAGGTGTGCTATATTTACCTGCGGCCTTTTACCATGATTCACATCGATCATGCAGTGCTTTACAATACTGTGGCAACAACCGGGAATCCAAGCACTCCAGGTCCTTAATTCCGAAAAGAAATGGATTGATGCCACACCCATTGAGGGAATGCTTGTTATCAAGTGTGCACTTCTGCTATCATTCTTCATTCCGATGGTTGAATTCCATGAACAGCATTGGTGATCAATTCGCTAGGTGGACAAGTACGTCATGCTCGCAGCGTCATTCAAGCTTCCTCTGACTGTTCAATTTGACAGATAATGTTTTCAAGTCCACTGTCCACAGGGTCGTCAATAGGAACGATGTAGACCGCTATTCCATTCCCCTGTTTTTTGGGAGTGATGACGATGTTATCATCGAGGTGCGCACCTCCGTATTGCTTGACAGTCGAAAACTGAGGTCGGGTAGCCTATTGCAACTTGCGTATCTGCTGAGCGCCCCGCCAGGTATGAACCCGTGATAGCTGGGGAATATGTCAATCAGTGCTTGAAGACATTGTTCTACTAGTCAACCTGAGCTATTGTAGTGAATATGCAAAAATTGGAACTGATTACAGAATTGTAAAATTATCGTAGTGAGTGCGGATTAGCCAGAAATAAGAATACATGCTATATACGTGAGTCAGGAGTTATTTTGCAGTAGATTGTATAGTAGATGCATACTACTAGTAGAAGTATAATAGATAAACATAAACATGTCGTACATGTCAACTTACAGAAATGAAGATACATTATAAACATTAGATAAGGAATGAAGAAACCCTTTCATCGTGTGTAGTTCAGGTTCACATTGATCATGTAGGCAATTGCGTCAGCACGATATGTGTCCTGTGTAATCTCCTGAGAGATCAGACCATCAAGGAAAGTGAGGAGGTTTGGTGTGCTGGTGGTCCATTTAGGCCATGCGAGAGTTCCGGACCCATTTGGGTCAAGGTCAGTGACAAAGCGAACAAGGTACGACGCCATGTCGTGTCCGCCGTAAACATTGAGTAAATCAGATGTGTGGAACTTGCAGATAAAGATTGTTAGTGTCATAGGTTAGGGACGTTCTTTCAACGGGACTCACCGATCCCAGTATAGGAACCAACTTCAAACGCTTGCTCACTGGATAAGACATTAGAAGCTCCTTATAGCTTGCAAGGTGCCGAATCCTACTCACAGAATGCCCATGTGCTCTGGAGGCCGGAGCGTTGCTGCAAGAAAAAGCGGCGCGGCGCCTGGAATACTGCGTCCCCCTGGATTGACGCGATACGTTTAAATTGCGCGCTTAATTCATTGAGGTCTTCCGTATCATATGGGGAGCCTTGAGTGGGATCCGGTGGGTAGTCCAACAACAATTGCTGGATTGTAGCAGCCGGAGCACCTGGGAACCAGTACGTCTGAAGATACTCTGTAAGTTGAGCGTCCGTGCTGAAAATTGGTATAAGAAATCAGCGTGGTTAAATGATAGGATGATAGACTGACGTGATATTGAGAGTAGAGAATGAAAAGAGAGTTCCTTCGTCATCACAATCTCCGGTCACAAATGGGATATCCGCAACGGAGCCTTCTAAGACTAGCTGTTGTGGATCAGCCGTCAGGAATACACCATCGACCCGAGGCAACCAGGCAATTGCCAAGCTCTGCAATACGGATCAGCATTTCGCGCACTCTCCATGGGCTTGCTCACTTGGTACGAAAAGAGATTTGGGGTGTTTTTAATAACATCCATGAGTGTGTCGTATGGAACCTCTCGCAGACATTGTAGCGTGTCCGACGATCCGGCGCATCCGGTTTGGTTCACAATAAAGTCGTAGTATCCTTGTCCATGAGTGATATCACCGATCGAGATTGGCGACCCACTTTCCATGAATGCAGCCCGGAAAAGTCCCTCTGGATTTCCCCCATTGGTGACCATATGAAGCCCGACAGACCATGCACCAGCGCTTTCACCCCAGCTGAAGTCATAAGATTAGCCAAGTTCTTGTAGGGCGAGAGGCACCGTGACGCATACATGGTCACTTTCGTGGGATCACCACCAAACGCACTGATATACTTTTGGACCCATCTCATCGCTTGTCGCTCTGTAATTAAATGTGGCATCATAACTCGGCACCACAAATCGATCATATTCTACTCACGATCTTGCATTCCCAGGTTTCCTACTCCAGCTTCTTTGACTTCTTTAGATGCGAGGAATCCAAAGGCTGATAATCACGAATCAATCGTCCTGATCATGTCTCAATTGCGGGCACCCCACCTGTCAATCTGAGTAAATATTGGTTAGAACATGTTGACGGTCTCAGAAACTTGGGTGGAACTCACCGGTAATTCATGCTCACATATATTGCAGGCACATTCAGGTCGACTGCCTTGTTGACGATGACGGATCCGTCATAACTAAGAGACTATCAACATTTCTGTTCCTGCGTTCGGGCAGCAAGGAACTGTCACTACCGACCTGCTGGTACCTCCGGTCTCGTAACCTCCTCCGTAGATCCACTAGGCCCATCTCATAATTTGCATGGCGCTGATAAAATTTGAAACTTACGATCACAACAGGGAGGTTTGATCCTGGAGTTGCATTCGCGGGTGCGACGACATTCACAGTCAAGCCTTACAAGAGAGTGCGTTCAACACCGATACATTTGTTGTCGCGTCAGACTTACAGTCTTCAGAACTGGGGATGAGGGTGTTGTATATCGCGCTCGTGATGTAGTCGATGGTCTCAGCAGGCAAGCCGGGAGGAATGGGTATTGTTGGAGGTTGTTGAGGACAAGCAGGACCATATGCCGTCGCTGAAAAGCTTGTGTTATACGACGGAATAGGTTGAGGTAGCTTGAACCGGAGATTGCCAGTCCTGAATCAAAAAAGCTACATTAGCCATCTCGAACGGTGGGCCGCTAAGCACTCACGGAGGTTGTGCGAAGGGAATTCCAAGCCACTCGTTTACGGAGCCTGATGCGACACCTGTGACCGTAGCAGTGTCCAAAGTCACTGTCGGCGCTGCATGACTGTACAACTTGAATGGGCTGATATCCACGAAGTCATAGTAGGCTCTCAACAAAGCTAGGAGTGATTGCAAAATCAGCATGATAGATCTCCCTAGAGTATAGAGATATGCCCAGAAGTCGAGCGATCAAAGTTGTGGAACCCATCTTAAAGACCACGTAATTATATACCTCGGTGTTCTTGACTTGCTTTGGTGATCCACGCCTTTTCCGGAGGAGTGTATCGAAGGCGCGAAAGCTGTCAACGGATGTTAGGTTTCCGACTTGCGTTTCCTTGTCAGACTATCCTCGAAGACAAAGTTTGCCCCATGATCGCATCATTTCAAATGTCATACATAGCACTAGAACTGCAAGGAGGAAGCTTTGGTGTAAGAGGTCCTGAATCAGAATGCCAGGACTAGTCGCTGCGGAAGTCGTCACCATAACTAGCGCCCAGGAATGACGAAATTAGACATCATGACCGTCTGAGTGGAGAGCATTCTCAGTATAAATAGTAGCTGCGAAGAGTGAGCGCCGGAAGGTTGGCTTGATGGCTGATCGATTCCTGTTGGTGTGGCGTACAAGTTGGATTGAAGACTGTACAAGTGGGATAGTTAAAGACTAGGCAGCCTGGGGTCGTGTGTGCGTCAGTGCTCTCCTCATCCCATCCAGATTCGATTGAAGAACACTTCTCCCATCTTGTCGATGTCTGTCATGCTGACACTGGCGGGTATTTACCATGCCGGATTGGCTGTGGCGTATGCTCTCACGGAGGAATAAACTTAAAACATTGAAAAATACAGTTTGCATTTCATGATCACGGTGTGCTGGCACTGTCTCTGCCATCGCTCCTTCCGGACCTGTCATGGAGTCAGTAGTGCGCCACATTTGATTCAGAACTGTCCAAAAAATAGCATACCTCGGGCTACCTCGGGTATCTGCAAGGAGGCATTCAAAAGCGCGACGATGATGATTGATTGAATGAAAGAGCAACATCACGGGACTAATTCATTATGGTCTGGTGTGGATCGGAGGTTGACATGTGTTTGTGGATCAGAATTTGCACACTTCAACGAGTTGTGCCCGTGAGCGCTCAGCGCCCGTGAGCTCCATAAGTAGTACCAAGAATTCCTGTGCATTCGGCGGCATTTCAGGGAGTAACTTCCATGACGTTTCGTGTCGAGTCAAATTTCATTCATCCAGGGTCAGACTTGTAAGTCACTCAGCCTCGACCATCAATGTAAGTATCATAATGCCTCAGCGGACACATTCATGTTCATAGAACTAGCGGCGGCATGACTAGTAGAGCCTTGTTGTTGGTATGATTGAAAGAGGTCAGTTGGTTGATCAGGTATGCACCCAAAAAAATTTCACCAGTGTAATCCAGCTTGAACGTGATGTCCTTCGACACTGCTTCTCATGCTGGCGTGGTAGCTACTGCGTACTGAGCGCTGGGTTGTTAATATACATCCATTATATGATCATGACATATATGATACGCACGGTAGTGCTAAATAGTAGCCGTTACTATTACTAGTAACAAAAAAACTTAGAAGACAACAGATCCCATAATAGATATCGCCACAGCGATGATGACGGAGCCGGAAGTTGCTCGAAGACCGATAGCTGCGCCCATGCCTGTGCTTGTGCTGGTAAGCTACAAGTTTTAGGCGTTGCGCACTGCGCAGCAACCCAAAGAAGCACATTGCATCTAAATCTGGCCTGCATCATGCTTTGACTGCTAGAGCTGGAAGAGTCGACGTCAAGGTTAGAGAGCTCGAACTAATATACATCATGGGATGTCCGACATTATCGGTGTCATCAATGATATTGGTGAGATTTAAGGAGCTACTAGTAAGTACCAGTGGCATGCCTGATAAAGGCTCAGTAGCATTATTTGTTCTATGTAATGCTAATGGCGAACAAGTGAGATGCACCCATTCACCTTACCAAATCTAGCGTAATATATGCCGGTCACTTCACGTTGAAGAAGGATCCGCCGTCCTTACGATTCCTTAGCCTGAACTTACAGTGACATCGGCGCCTGGGCCGGAAAATAGACCAACTGAAGATACGCAATGTCTCCGGTGCAGATCACGATAATCTCCCTCACAGGATACTTCAAGTTGGAAGGTGCAGCTTGAAAGCACATAATCATAGAAGTGAATCAAGTCGCGGTGAGTGCTGCCAGTGCATGAGGCTTGAACAGACATGGTGCAGTAATATAATATAATTATAGATAAACACGAGGTCTGCAGGTCCCATGATCCAACTCGACCCAACATAAATTAGCTGCAGGTTATCACTCAATATCTTCAACTACAATCATGTCTTTAGCAGAATCGGCTTCCGCCATAAAGAGCGATTTTGAAGACATACCTGTAATGTCTGTTGGCTGATTTCGTTCACTCGGCAAAATCTTGCTGACTTCATTACAGCGATCTTTCCCGTGCAACGAGTCCGAACGAGAGCGAGAGGAAAGTACTTGCCCATCAGATACGCGATGCATGTATGAACGCGGGGCTCTTCTACGGTAGGCTTCTGTAGACTTATCAAAACGACGCTTGCAACATCGGATCCACTTTGCATGCACTGGCAGTCAAGAATCACGGAATATTACCAGAATGTATAGATACCGCGCTGAAAGCTATCAAAGAGTACTTTAGCCTTCCAGTCGAAGAAAAGATGAAGGTTTGGGCATGCACGCTCTCCACTGTGGTCAGAGTTGTTCATGAATAGCGCAACGTGTCGTTACATAGCTCTATCACAAGCATGTCGCCAACTTCAGAGGATACAGCCCGCTTCTCGATGGGAACATCGAACCTGGAAACTCCGGCGACATGCATGAAGGATTCGACATTAACTGGGAAGAACTCGAAGCTGATGGTGTCATGGCGGGCACCAATGTTTGGCCCGAGCACCCAGACGGGTTTAGGGAAGCCATGTTGACATACTAGTGCATATTTCCAGCTGATCCTTGAAATATTACTCATGACTTCACTAGTCATGCGTCAATTGCGGTAGGCAAGATGCTCTTTCCACTTTTTGCGCTTTCTTTGGACTTGCCAGAGGAATATTTCGACGAGAAGGTGCGGAATGAAGAACTTAAATCGTATCTGGTCTTTCATCGCACGCCTTATAGACAAGGGAATCGGCTGCATGTATGAGTCCATCACACTTCCCGCCCCAAACAGGCTCTTTAGATGATCCTGTCATCGGTATCGGTGCTCACACAAAGTAGGTTCTTCACATTTTATATCTTCTTTATAGGCATACTTATTGATTGTTATCTAAACATTTAGCTTCCAGGTGCGATTTATTTACCTATAGACTTCCCCATGATTCACATCAATCATGCAGTGTTTTACCATACTGTGGCAAGACCCGGGAATCGCGCTCGAGGTCCTCAGTTCCGAGAAGAAATGGATTAATATTCCACCCATCGATGGAACGCTTCTTATCAAGTGAGCACTGCTTCGAACTTCTGCTATCTCACAGTTGAATTTCTTGTACAGCCTTGGTGATCAATTCGCTAGGTGGACAAGTACGTTGCGGTCGCAGCGTTATTCTGCTTTATCTCACCGTTCAATTTGATAGATAATGTTTTCAAGTCACCTACCCATAGGGCCATCAATACGAGTGGCGTAGATCAATATTCTATCCCCATGTTCTTTGGGACTGATTACGATGTCAACATTAAGGTGCGCACCTCTTTATGCCTTGTAAATCGAAAACTGATGCAGTTTGGCAGCCTATTGCAAGTTGCATATCTGCTGAACGCCCTGCGATGTATGCTCCCATCATAGCTGGGGAATATGTCAATATGCGCTTGAAGGCCATGTTCGGTACTTGAAAGCAATGTTTGGTGCTTGAAGGGGGAAAAAATGTTCAGGCTCTGAACGCATTGTACTACTAGTCAACAGTCAACGAATATAATCTTATTAGCCTCACTGGTGTCAGATGAACCAGTGTGACTGCAGACCATGACGATAAGGGAACTGGTGCCGTACGAGAACTAGACTTGAGGACCCATTTGGCACCGCGGCAAGGTCCGCAGCGTCGCACTTTATCTTATCTCAATCATATCTTGGCAGCTGAACTTGGATATCTGGGGAAATTGTTCCCGTCTTTCCCATATCCGAGTCTTTCCCGAATCCCGATACCTGCCTGTGACTTGTTCAACGATCATGTCTTTAGCAGAGTCAGCTTCCACCACAAATGGCGCTTTTCAAGACATACCTGTGATGTGTGTTTGTTAAATACCTTCATTCGGCAAGATTACGTTGCTGACTTACTTCAGCGATCTTTCTTCTGCAACCAGTCCGAACGAAAGCGAGAGGAAAGCACTTGCGCAGCAGATACGCGATGCGTGTATGAATGTTGGGTTCTTCTATGGTAAGCTTCTGTAGATGCATCGAAATGACTCGGGATCACTTTGCATGCACTGGCAGTCAAGAATCACGGGATACCACCAGAATGCATAGATAACGTGCTGGAAGTCAGCAAAGAGTACTACAGCCTTCCAGTCGAGGAGAAGATGAAGGTTTGGTTATACACGCTCTCCTCTTTCCTTATAGTTGCTAATGGGTGGCGTAACGGTCTTTGGATAGCTCCATCATAAGAGCCTTGTCACTAACTTCAGGGGATACAGCCCGCTTCTCGATGCGAATATCGAACCCGGAAACGCAGGTGACAATCATGAGGGGTTCGAATTTAGCTGGGAAGAACTCGTACCAAATGCCAATGACGAGAAACGAAATGACGGTGCCATGGCCGGCGCTAATGTTTGGCCTGAGCGCCCTGAAGGGTATAGGGAAGCCATGTTGAAATACTAGTGCGTGTTTCAGCCTTATCCGCGAAGTATTACTCACAGCTTCATTAGCCATGCGGCAATAGCAGTGGGAAAGTTGCTCTTCCCGCTTTTTGCGCTTTCTTTAGATCTGCCGGAGATATTTTTTGACGATAAGGTGCGGAATGAGGGTTTTGAATCATCTAGCCTTTCATCGAATGCCTCGTAGACGAAGAACTCGTCTGCACTTATGAATGCATTACACTACCCACCGCAAACAGGCCCTGTAGATGATCGTGTCGTCGGTATCGGTGCTCACACAGAGTGCGTTATTCACCCCTGATATCTCCTATAGCCATATTGATTGTTATTTAAACATTTTAGCTTCGAGGTGCGATAGAATCACTTGCGGACTTCATCATGATTCTCATCAATCATACAGTGTTTTACAATACTGTGGCAACAACCGGGAATCCAAGCGCTCCAGGTCCTCAACTCTGAGAAGAGATGGATCAATGCCCCACCCATTGAGGGAACGCTCGTTATCAAGTGAGCGCTTCTGCCACTAGTATAATTCTTCGTTCTCATGGTTGAATTTTATGTAGCCTTGGTGACCAATTCGCCAGGTGGACAAGTATGTGGTGCTCGCAGCGTCGTGCAGCTTCATCTCACTGTTACATTTGACAGATGATATTTTCAAGTCCACGGTCCACAGGGCTGTCAATAGAAATGGCGTAGATAGATATTCCATCCCCCTATTCTTTGGAACTGATTACGATGTTAACATCGAGGTGCGCACTTCTTTATTTCCTGAAGATCGAAACTGAGGCAGTTGGGTAGCCTATTGCAAGTTGCGTGTCTGCCGAGCGCCCTGCGAGGTATGAACCCATAACGGCTGGGGAATATGTCAATCAGCGCTTGAAGGCAATGTACTACTAGACAACAATCAACTCGGAAGAATGTAACTTTATTGGTTTCACTGATGTCGTATGAATCAACTCATGTGCGATCGGGAACCAACTCCAACTTATTTCTTTATCATCCTTCGCCTATAATATATCATGAACAATCACGTCAGAACCTTCTTGATGCTCGAAAGCTTTTCCTGACTGACAGATGCTCGCACGAATTTGCATGATAGAGCACTTAGAAAAGACCAGTCTGCTTGAAGCAGTCATTGACTCAGCCAAGTAGCTCGGGAAATACTACGGTTTATAGTAACAGGAATTGTGCTTCAACAATAGCAAGTTATCATGGCGCAGTCCGGTTAAGTGAGTTTGGCAGTCTAACTGCGGGTTGCTAACCGCTCGCAGTTACCAGTTCCCCTACCGGTTTAGGTAGGACGATGGTGGAAGAGGTCTTACGCAACGGCGAGGTTGCAGTCGCAACACTGCGCAAACCGATGATTTCACCGGGCAATACCCGCGCACCCAGCTCCTGGTACTCCCACTGGACCGGACGTAACGAATGAAGCACATGTCAAATCTGGCTTCGTACAAGCGAGAAATGCCTTTGGACGGAGATCGTGTACAACGACTTGCGTGCAGGATGGACCATGCCAGAGCATTGATGGACATCAATTACTGGGGTGAGGTAACAGTGAGCTTAGAGGCAGTGAGATTCGTCAGGGAAGAGAGCGCAAAGGGCGCTGGGTATGCTTGTCCAAGTACCGAGCTTGGCAGCAATCAAGAGGGTCCTGTTTCCGGGTTCTATAGCAGCACGTCAGTGAATCTTCTGGTAAGTAGCTGAAGTGTTGTTCTTAGGAAAGCAGGTAATATCGCACATGTCATGACTCACCGTGGGACTTCGACTTGCCACCATGTATGTACATAGCCTTAGATTCGTTCACTGAAGTCCGACGGGGGTATTCCAGGCCACGTGAGTATGTAAGTAGCACCGACCGTCGTAGCATAGTCATCATCTCGCCTTGCCATCGTGAGGCTTAAGGGGGAGGGGCTCAGCTGTCAGGACTCAGGACAGACTTTGCGATATGTTGGATTATTATCTTCAGTATCTAATCAAAAAACTTTATTTGAATGTGTAACACTCACATACTGCTGCAATAAGTAAAAGTCAAGCCAGTGGTCCCAGTAGTTGCATTTCAGCTGCTATTTAAGCTTTCCCGGTATTCCAAGCCTTCGTAGTCACCTGGCACAAATTGACCCAAATTGGCAGCCTGTTTTCGAGGGTGTGAGATTGACCCTGTCATTCATTATCCATTCGCCTGGACCATCTGTCTAGCACGATACCCCACCCCTTCATTGGTACCTACTCTTTCAATTCCTGTCACTCGTTAAATTCTTTTTTTCGTCACCATTCTTCCATTCGTAGCGCGACTGTCTTCAACCTGTCAATAACTCTTATGTCTCTCCCGCTATTCTGTCAAGTACGACACCAATCCCTTCCGCTAACGCTTTCACTGGTCGTAAACTAAGCCACTTGGATTTAACTATACCAGGACGACCCGTCATTCCTCTCAGTATAAGTAGCTCATGTACAGTCC
>LVVM01001565.1:19262-36479 GCA_001882365.1 Rhizopogon vesiculosus
ATGAAGCCACAAGGTGAAAAACCTACTCAGAATAGTATGGCGGAGAGCTCTCTCGGTTCTAGTGCTCCTTTCTGGAAAGAGATTGTGTTCTTCATCAACGTCAGGAAGGGGTTCACTGCCCGCCTGAAAGAAGCGGCCTTAAAAGGTGATAAAGTTAAAGTCTCTGTCGATGGGCCCTATGGGACGTCCTTCGATTTGGGTTCATACGATACCACCGTGCTCATTGCTGGTTAGTCGTTAATATCTCCTACGAACATTTCTCATGTATGTTCCACTTTCAGGTGGATCCGGTGTCTCCTACACGCTACCGACGTTATTAAATATAATAGAGTAAGTCAACTGAATTGTTATTTATGTAATTTTAACCTAGAATTCTTTCAGGCGTGTACGCAACGGAAAAAGTAGTTGTCGCCGTGTTGTTTTTATTTGGTCAATTAGGAACGCTGGTAAGTATTATTCATGCATTCGCTATCGCCTTTTTGAGAGGCTGAGAGGATACTGATTTCTTCTCATCAGACTGCATTCACTGGATCGATGAGACTCTCATCCGTGCTCTTCATCTTGCACCTGCTTCTTTATCTATCTTAATCCGCATACACGTCACAAGCGCACAAGCAACTATTCAGGCGTTGCCACATTCTTATGGCCCGAATGATAACGCACAAGCTGTGCACGATGGTTCCGAGATAGGAGAGTTGGAGGACGCAAAAGCCATGGAAAAAAGCAAAGTCTCACTTCTCGCCATCAAGGCTGTCAAACTTGAAAACAGAAGATGTGACCTACTGTCTGTGCTCAGAGACGAAGTGGAGATGGCAACAGGGAGGATGTCCGTTGGTGGTCGGTCTTCGTCTACACATACTGCAAATTACAATGACACTGATTCTGTTTTCTAGTGTGTGGCTCGCGGGCGATGACTCGATCTGTTCGTGGTGCTCTTCAGTTCCCAGTATCTAGTCCCGTCAGCGTAGCCAACGGTGGCCCGAGTGTTACTCTACACGTCGAATCCTTTGGTTACGCTTGAGAGAATTATAACGCCTTACAGTGAAAGAGAAACACAGATATTTCTTTACGAAGTCTTCTCTTGAAAGTCATCGTTCTTGCCACTTTCTGCAAGACGGTTGACCTCTTTGCTATTTATTTCTTTTGAAGTTCCTGCTTTGAAGCTCAACAGGTAATTCACAACTATTACAGAGGGTCTATCGCCCGATGTACTTACATACATGGCAGGCATGGAAGCAGGAGCATCAATGCGCTGTTGACACCAGAGGGTGTCGTATCAATGTAGCTTAGATATATATATATGTAATATAATTTTTGCTACTACCTCTAGAAAATACTCAAAACTATTTTGCCGATTTGCCATTCTGCCATCTGCCGTTCTGCCGGTGTTTTTGGCACATTTCTGCCCCCTATAGGCTACACTACTGCTATAACAAATATTTGGTAGTGGGTACAGTATACTCGTTAATCCCGAACTTCATCCTGAACCATGTCTCAGTCCTCGGAGGCAACGCCAGTATGTGATGGGGCATTTGAAAGCATTCCAATCATGTACGGTGAAATGTCGCAGTTTTCTGTGCAAAATTGACGGTGCTTGGACATGAATCAGTGATCTGGAGGATGCATTTAGCCAAGACGAACCTACACGACGTTCCCTAGCACAGCAGATTCGAATGGCCTGCAAGAACGTTGGATTTTTCTATGGTACATTAGTATTTCTTCAAGATCTGACTTACGCTTTATAACCATCCCAAGTCAAGAACCATGGCATATCACAGGATTGCCTTGACAAAGTCCTGAATGCGAACAAAGAATACTATTCGCTTTCAGCTGACGAAAAGATGAAAGTGCGTCTATCATGATCTGAACTACTGTGTCTAATGGCACTGGTGTCAATTTCTATCCCAGCTCCATCATAAAATCGTGCCAAATTTCAGAGGCTACTGCCCTCCAATGGAAGCAAATATTCAACCAGGGAACAGAGGTGACTTCCACGAGGGTTTCCGCATTGGCTGGGAAGAGAGATCCGAGGATCCAAGGATCCAAAGCACATCTCGCGATGGAGCGATGGCAGGCGTGAATGTCTGGCCAGATCAACCTGCCGACTTCAGAATCGCTTGCATGGATTATTAGTTGAGTTGTTTATTACTTTCCCAAACAACAGAAACTTGAGACACAAACCTGCAGTCATGCTGCCCTTGCCGTCGGAAAGAAGCTGTTTGGCCTCTTTGCACTGGCGCTTGACCTGCCTGAAACATACTTCGACGACAAGGTATGCGTCCACACGGCTTGATCTGGCTAGCAGAAATCATAATTTGACTAGACTTTGCACTCGGCCGCGACGATGCGTACCCTCCATTACCCACCTCAGCCACACGCACTGGACGATAAAATATTGGGAATAGGCGCTCATACCGAGTGAGTTGTTTGAGATCATTCTTTCAATGTGTAACCTTGACATCCTTTTGAATGGGCATAGTTTCGTAGTGAGTTCGAATGTCTGATTTTCGACTGCCTTCGGTGATGAACCATTGGACAGTGTTTCACGATCCTCTGGCAACAAGCAGACATTCAGGCACTCCAAGTTTTGAACTCTCATCAACAGTGGATCAATGTACCACCCCTACCAGGAACTCTCATAGTGAAGTTGTACTCTCCATATAGTCGTGTCGATGGTCACTAACGCCAAACTACTAGCCTTGGTGATCAGCTTGCGCGGTGGACAAGTGTGTAGATCCACTGTCTTCAGCAAGGTAGTATACAGAGTGTTGACTGCGTCGTACAGATGATGTTTTCAAGTCCACCGTGCATCGAGCCGCCAACAGGAATGCCGTTGATCGGTACTCCATTGCGCTATTCTTTAGCACCGACTACGAAGTTAATATCGAGGTTCGTCACCCAAATGTTGTTTCTCAGGCCGTATCTAATACCCGTCATGGTCCACTACAGCCAATCTGCACTTGCGTGTCAGCTGAAAGCCCGGCGAAATATCCGGCCATCGCTGCTGGAGAGTATGTGAAGCAACGATTGACAGCCATGTATAATGAATCGTAGAAAGTTCAAATGAGCCTCACATTATGTTAATATCATCCTGACTCCCCAGACAAACCATCACAATAGCAGGAATATCACCTCGTACAGCAAGACAAGATGTAGTGCGGAGAAAGCGGTAGTTGTTTTAGAGGTGTTCTTAGGGAATGTCCAAGCGATAACCACAGACGTGGGGATAGCGAAGGATCATTGAGGCTATGTTATGACATAGCTTTGATATCAACCCGAAGTTGAAGAGGTCGAGCAAATGGAGATATAAAGCGATCTCTCGCCAGCGCTCAGGAGGAAGCACTGAACTGCTGGTTTTGCGTGGTGCATCATCGGAGTGCTGTCTTTTATTTATTGTTCGCTTCTTATTTGATCTTGGCTTCTTCCGCTCATTGACACTTGGTTCCCAACGGCAAACGTGCATAGCTCGTGCAAAGAGTGCTGGGTCGACACGATAGTCAAGATGAACAAGAGCAGTGATGCCTGGCGTCGAACGTGAATCTGCGAAAAACAACGATAAAATTGAAGAGCGCCCTTATGGCTGAATGTCACTGCACGTGTGTCTTTGACGACCTTGACGATTGCACAATGGAAAATGGAGAACGCAACTCCGAAGTAATCACCTGGATTATCCTGCTGTTCAAGGATTTCATCGATCAAGTGTGATATGGAGGCGAGTAAGCATCGCTCGTCATCTAGATGACAAAGAACAGTGTCTTCGCAAAACATTAAATTACATTGACAATTTGTCTGGGTCAGTCACGGGGGTGCTACCCAAAGTTCGCAGCAAGGCTTGTGTCTAGGTGGGTTCACTCGAACGAACGACGAGCATATATTGATCTTCTTTGATACTCCGAGTGACTGCATCCAATTATACAAGACTGGCAAGGTTACTTATAGCCGTGAGGTGGATGGACTGGCTTACATAGTTGGAGTGGACGAAGTAAATTCAATCTCGACGATATTGTAAGGTTCGTAGGGTCCTGGTTCGTTACAAGGGGACTACATGGAGTCTCTGGAAAGAATGTCAAAGGTGATGCATACCTGGCGGGTGGATAACCGCGTTCACAGTCCGGGAACATTTCGAGGGCGTGCAGGGAGCCATACTGGATCTGGTGCGCGCCCCATTTGCTCTCGTCGCCGAGATAGCACACAAGGCGACTTTATGATTCGGTGCGACGTCTTCTCAATACCAACTGACTGGTCGGTTGTGGAACCATCGTGATGCTAGGCGTCTAGATTGCAATGGACGACTGCACCCAACATGAACATCTCCCTAATGGATGTAGTTTAGTCTACACCTGATACCAGGCATAGACCCGACTACATCCATGTGGGAGAAGTGGCCCGAACGCCTGCAGATGGCAAGGCAAGGATAGGGTGTGGCCACAAGATGCGAGAGCCTGTGAATAGCGCTACTGCTGACTAATCCACGGAAGAGCGGGGTTCCTCAGCTCCCCGAACCCCTAGTCTATCTTGCTTTAACACTCCAATTACGACAATATCGAGTGTCCAGTGGTTGTTTATTTCCTTAGAACAATAACTGAGCCGGTTGCAGGTTGTGTCTGTTTTGAATTACATCAATTAGTTACTCGAAGGGCGACGCACTACTACTACATAGACAACAATAAACTCAGGTTCAGCTGATAGATCTACGCAAAAAACAGCCTACAACGTTTCATCGCACGCAACCAATATCAATATCACCGCACTTTATAGATCTGAACCACCGTATCCCCAACTGCCGTCGTCCCAGCATTCAGCCTCGAAGAATAATGGATCTCCACATCAAGTTCGCGAGAGTTGGTATCGCTCTTCTTGCAGTAGAACATCCCGTTGACGATAGTGCCTGCGTTCAACAATCGAGCCCCATGAGTGAGTGAGTGAGTGATCTAGAAAAAGTAAGGGGTAGAGTGTACGTACCGTCTTCTGCGTGTATCGGATCCCGTAGCAGGAAGATGGTTTGCTTCCAGTGCGTGGGCTGGCTGTGAGGCCCAGTGCTGAAACTTGTCACCCTCTTGTCTTCTTTCTGCTTGAGGCCAGGGCCCACGCTCGCACGGCGCTGCGGGGGCGGTTTCCCGCCCACAGGCCAGACCTCCGCAAGCGTCACATCGCCCTCCTTCGTCACCCTGACAGGCACCTCAGGAGGGACGGGTTCGCCCGTCGTTGTGAAGAACGTGTCAAAGTACAACACGAATGCGTGGATTTTGGTCCGTTTTGGGGTGGTGGAGACGAGTGTGAAGGGGGAGGTGAAGTCGAGTTGGCGGGATGTGATGTCTTTTAGGTGGAGGTCTTTTAGGAGACAGGGCTCGCTTGCCATTGATTCGGGCGCGACGATGTCGACGATGGCTTCCCTGTAGACATCGTTTGCCATGACCGACAAATCGAAGCCTGCAGAGTATGAACGTCGATTTGTTGATGGGATTGAATAGGATACGTACCGTAAACGTCGTTCCAGAATCCTAGGCGTTCCTTAAAGATTTCGTTCCCTTCACAAAGCCCGAACATGATCCTGCACTGGCTCGGGGCCATCACGCCACCCTCCGGTTTCAAGAACCTGTCGCGCGCTTGCAGAACCGAATCGAGCATAGACTCGTAGAGCAACGCATATCCCATCCACTCAGAGATGATGATATCAACGTGCTCGACGCCGTCTGGGAGGGAGATCTCTTCGACTTTTCCGCGAATGACACTGCTCTGTGGTGAATAACGCGCGAAGAATGGGAAAAGTGCGCTCTTACGTGATGACGTTTTCGAGCCCGTTGGCTCTGACGATTTGTTCAGCCTTGTCTGCGATGTCGCTCGCATCGACGGCGTAAACGTGTTTTGCCCCTGATTTGGCAGCGAATAGGGAGAGTATGCCTGTCCCACATCCGACATCGAGTACGACGGCGTCGCGGAAGAGGATGGGGTTTGTGAGGATGAAAGAGGCGTATGTGGAAGTCCGAACTTTGTCCTGGATCATAACAGCATGGATGTCTTTTTGATACGACATGTGAGATCTGTCTGAGGGCAGAGCGAGGATATGACGCACCGTTTTCGCAGTAGCTGGAGAAGTAGTGAGTGTCGTCATCTCTGTGGGCTGGCCCCGCTGAGGATGGACCAGGTTCATTGACGATCTCTGCTAAGCGCCCCGCGTTGAACTGTTGTCCTACGAGGGCGCGGTATTCCGACATGTCCTGCTGAGACTGAGCGAGTTTCTTTTCGAGGAGCTCGACTCGACGGAGGGCGGTGGGCAGATCGGACGGGGGAGCAGGGAGTTCATCGGAGCTGAAAAAATCTTCATCGTCCGACCAGTCATCCACTTTGAGCTCTTGGGATGGTTGAGCATGACGAGAAAGGTCAAAGGAGATAGATATACGCACGAAGTAGTGGATCATCCTCAATCGCTGGGATCAGGTACTCATCGGATAAGAAGAAAGACTCTGCCCCTGTTAGGTTTTCGACGGCCTCTGGGGTGGGAGTCTGATAGTAACAGTCAAGAGATGACTTTGTGAGGAATCAAAAAGAATCGTGCATTTTTTCTGATATAGTTGATGAGGCGTATACGCTGGTGAAGGTCGAGTTCTGGGCTAGATCGTCAGCGATGGAACAAAAAGATGACAAGGGGTGGCCACTGACTGAGCTTTGCGTAAGTGGCGCTCAAATCAAAGTTATGGACAGCCTTATCGTAGGCAAGAGCATCGGTAGCTGAAGGAAATGACTTGTCCTCGAAGAGTGATCGGCATGTTTGATTTTGTGCTTGATCCGAAACCCAATCCTCGAAGTTGTTGTCTTCCTCAGCGTACTCCGAGTCTGATTCCGATGATGCTGATTGATCATCCACGTCCTCCCCTGCTGCGTGGATTGTAGCGCCAGAGAAACGGATGGTCATACTAGTGGCTTTTGCAAGGTTCTGAATGGGAAGGAGCAAATCTATCCGACCCGGTGGCGACGCACTGCCGATATCACAGGAGGTAAATTTCCTAATACAAGACGTCCTTATGGTATACAATCAAAAATCCGCTTTGACCGTCATTACATGAAGTCTTCTTCGATAGCTTTCCCGGTAAGCTTCGGTGCATCAGGATCCTCCTCGACACCGAATAATAAATCGTAAGAGCGGGCAGCCTTTTCCGCTTCTCTAGCCTTTACTATCTCTGCTTCAGCTTTTCTCTGTACTCTAAAGTCAGCAGTTTAAAGGAGTGATGCGTGAATGGGAGACGGACGTTCTGAGCAGCCACAGTTCTTTTTTCAGCGTTCTCCTTCTTGACTCGGTCTACACGCTCTTGCTCATGATCTATTTCCTTCTCGACTTTTGTCTTGTTGAGGCGGTTTACGATCGGATTTTCTTTTTTAGGAACGTGCACTAGGGGGATATTGAGCAAGGAGAGGGAAATAGATGTAGAACATAGGAACCTCGTTTGACCTTTTCAGATCAGAGGGAGTTCAGCTGGTGACGACGAAACAACAAACGAAGGCACTGACTTGTTTATCGCTGTGAAAAGACACCTGACCGACGGCCATGTCTCCAGATTTCTGGAATCGATGCCTTTAGGTTAGCGCCCGGTGGATGGATTGTGGGGAATGTACCTTGAGGTTACTTCCCGGAGTGTATATGACGGTGAGGTTGTCTTTCTTATTTCCTACACGACGAAGATGGATCGACAGAATGATGACTCGAAGATGGCACGAACCTTCGATCGAATTGGCTTTGACGAGCTGGGCGCAATCTGTGAGAAGAGCCTGGGGAATGGCATCCCAAGTCATGCTTTGTGGCATGCGGAGATAGACGTGGGCTGAGGAGAGCTTGTCGACGTGGAACCAGACGTCTTGGGGCCATGCATATTTGATTAGATCCTCGTCTGATCTGGGATGGTGAATTTCAGTGTGTTGCGTGATGGGTGTTGTTGGGCTTACTCTCGACCTTGTCCTTGCCCATGTAAATGGTTGCTGGGGGATTGACCGCTGCGAGAATAAGGATAGTGGTAAGGTGTGAATAAGGGAGGCTTACCAGAGGATGTGAAGAAGAGGACCATGGTTGAGGTGAAGAACAGCTGGGGTCCTATGCGTTTGGGGTCTTGGGGTTGATGTGCATGGATCCGGGGTACGACGGGCGCTTACTTAAGTCACACTCTCTCCGGCTTTCTTCGTCGTCTGCTGCCAACGTTTAAATTCTAGCATTTTAAAATGCAACCCATGCCAAATCGTTTAGGGCTTGGTCTGCGCCCTCCTTTACCATCATACGGACAGGGGCCCTCAATGTCAGCTCTCGCCCAGCAGCAGCAGATGCTTCATCAGAACTTTGTCCCTCCTCAAGCGCAAAAGCAGACAACTCTTTTCGTTGGCTCAATATCAGGTGGCGTCACAGATACATTCCTTAACAGACTTCTTTCAGTAAGCCACATCCATCTCCTCCATCCATCCATTTCCTCACCCTCACTTCCAAGGCGTGTGGCCCCGTCAAGTCCTTCAAACGTCTCATCACTCCAGCCAATAAGCCCCAGGGTTTTGGTTTTGCTGAGTTTGAAGATCCTGATTCTGCGTTACGATGTCTTGCTCTTTTGCAGGGTGTTGAGCTACCGGCACTCGAGGATGGCTGCGCTAACAAAACGTTGCTGGTGCGTCGTGCTTTAAATCTACCTCTCTCTTCAAGCCTACGTCGAACTTCCAGATCAAAGCCGATGAAAAGACCAAGCTTTTTCTCGATGCCTACTCGGCACAAAAAATGAAGACAGACGCAAGTGTCCCCTGTTATGTCTGAAAGTCGATCAACATTGACAACTCTGTTTTTAGGCTGACGAAACAATGATGCAACAAGCAAAGACCAGAGTCGATGAACTCGTACGCGAAATCAACCAACAATCACAAGAAGCAGCCAACAGCGGTCTCCTCGACAAAGAAAAATATGTCATCCCTCCTCATCTCCACGATCTTCAGGAGGCCGATCTCCCCGAGACTCAGCGCGGACTTGTCATTTCAGAAATCGCCCAATTTCGTGAACGAGCCGCAAAGCGGGAGCGCGAAAAGATGCGTGACGTTCGTGACGCGATGCCTCAGCTTAACCCTACCCCGAGCGGTCCCAAAGTCCGCGAGTGGGGAAAACCCCAAACACCACAGTCACCGCAAGGTCCTCCTGGAAAACCTTCTGCTCGCGGCAAGGACGCGGGATACAATAAACCTCCAGGGTTTGTCAAAGCCGAGGACGGTGCTGCTGCATTGGGCTCTTCCAATGATGATCGGAGTATACCGGGCAAGAGCGCAAAGACAGATGAAGAACTTGAAAAGGACCGCAAGGAAAGCAGACGGAGAGAGGAAGAGGTTTCCTTCCGGGATGTGAGTCGCCGTAGCTAATGCTGTGCCGTCATACTCATCTTCACAATCTAGCGCGAGCGTCGGTACGAGCCTCGAGAACGCACTCGTGTAGGAGCTCTAGAACGTTCAATAACCCGTCAGACAGCCATCAAAGAGGCAGAAGAGCGGGATCGCGTTGAGATGCAAGCTCGTCTAGATGTTTGGGATGATGACGAAAGCGATGAACTTTTTTACGTCGACCGGTGCGTCTATTCGTTTTTTGCACCAAAAATCTTCTCATAGGCTTTAACCATTTTTAGAGTACGGTGGAGACAAACTCGTTCCCGCAGGCTTGTCGCAGAAGAGGCGGCAGATAACGAATCCCGCATCTATGAAGAACGAGAGACAGAGAATCTTCGTATCGAGTCTGAGAAGTTCCTGGCACGCCAGATGGAGGACATGCAAGCTCTGGCCGAGGAGCAGCGGAAAGCAGGCATGCTTCTTGATGACGGTGCGCCAGTCAAGCTTAGCGTCTCACTGAACCCCCCGCCTGTCAAGGCAGAGCCTGTTACAAAAGAAACGAAACCGGCTGTGTTTGGGCAGGAGGAGGAAGAGGAGGAGGATATCAAGAAGCGGAAGGTGCCGCTCGTAAAGCTTGACTTTAGCGCCACAGAGGGCGAGAAGGCCAAAGAACGCCTCCAGATGATCAAGGAATCCGTACCCCACAATAAGGAGGCGCTATTCAAGGCGAAAGTCAGGTGGGATGGTGTTTCAGATGTAAGCATCCATAGGTTTTTCTCATGCACGAGTTGCCTGCTAATACTGTGTTGTAGCCTATGATTGACCGCAAGCTAGAACCGTTAATCCGGCGCCAGATGGTCAAACATATCGGTGCACTAGAGGATGACGATCTCATCATGTTTGTTGTGGAGCACCTCAAGGATCACAAGGGACCCCAGAAGCTCATCGAAGGGCTGGAGCCGGTGCGCCTTGCACCCATCCTTCCATGTTACATTATTGACTAACTTGACATTGACATTATGAACAGGTTTTGGAAGAAGAGGCACAAGAATTTGCTGTCAGCATCTGGAGACAAATCATCTTCGAGAGCATGGCATACGGCGAAGGCCTGCATACGGAAAAACAGATGGTCGATTGAACAGAGGGGTAGGGCTTGTTCACGCGGGGTTGCTCTGCTCAGGAGGGCAGGTGCGTTGTAGCATTAATATCATGTCTGCTGAGGTGTATGAGCTCCGAGAAGCGCCTACACTGCGCGAGGGGGTTCGGGGTGCGTTGTTGGCTGGTGGTGTGGGGAAGGTGAGGGCTCAAACGGTGCATTCGTAAGTACGTCATTGACCTATTCCTGTGACGAATGATACTTGCTTTCTGAGCCGTACTTTTTCTGTATCAAATCGGCGAAGACTCTTTTTCTTTTCGGATGCGCATGCTTACTATGATATGGCACCACTGGCACCTGCTGTTGAGTTCTCAAGCTTTTTGCCCTTTTTGGTTTGTCGCTATTCATTGACGAGGGAAATAAGTATGAGATGATGCGCCTAGATTTCACCCATCTTTGATCCTGCCGCTTGGGTAGAGTGCGAAGTTCATTTGAGGCACTTCTGCCTTTTGACTCGTTGAGTTTTTGCTATTTCTTTGATGTTGTTTGTCGGTCTCATTGACCCGATCTAAGCCACGTCCTTGTCCCGACCGCTAAAACGTTGCCCAGCTGCCGCCGCGGCTCGACATGTTTTTGTCTGGTGAATCACGGTCTGGATTATAGTTTTTCAGCGGATGTGATCGATCCGATCACGGGCATGCTACCAGACGCCCGCCTGCCGTTAACCCAGGAGATTTCAGGTACGTTCCACGTGCTCAACTCTAACTGGCGTGGCGGGTTTGGTGGAGCGCCTGTCCTAAGCGCTACGCCCGGTGCTGGCATCTCGGTTATGTATTTGTTCCCGAGTGATTTTACCTGGGCCCAACGTGACATTGATCATGCGTCATTTGACTCCCAATTCATTGAAATGTGAGCAGGCGCCAGTGACGGTTGCCACGCTCAGATCTTCCGACCCCTTTGGCAGTCTAGTATTTTCTCATACCGAAGATCCTATGATGTTGCTAGTAGCTATTTCACGGCGAGTTCGCAGTGAGCAGGTGGAAAAAAAACGATAAGAAAGTTGAAGAACGCTGACTTCAAGCTTCTTGTTATGGAACCGTGACGTACATATATAAATGGATATATAAAAAACTGCATGAGGCTCCAAGTCAGCGAAGTCAGCGGACCAGCGGCCTCGGCAAAGACAATTGGATTGCGTAGCTGCGGAAATAATTAGCTGTTGGCCATGTTGCGGGCTAGCGCGCGGAGCACTATATAAAAGTCTCGTCGGGCTGAGCTGACCGTCTAGACCTCAAAAGTTCCTCCCCTATCTTCTTCGACGTACCATTCGATTGAGTTGCTAGTTATCTTGCGTGGTATATCTCCCCGCGTCAAAGGTGAACATGTTACTGAGTTCGAAGGCTGCGGTCGTCGCTGGCCTTGTTCATAGTGTATTGGCGGTTCCGGCTGCCACCACTACTTCTGTGGCGCCAGGAACAGCAGTGCCGTCACTGACCTTATCAACATCAGTGGCTAGCCCAAGTGCGTCACTGAGCGCTATTCTCCCACCGCAGGCGCCACTACCTCCCACGCAACCTTGGTGCATTGGCCAAATATTTTGCGCTGGTTCAGTACGCCCCAGTTTGCAGTAACTTTACTATCTCAGTACTAACTTCTATCCAGCTGTTACAAACAGTCAACATTGCTCAGCTATGGTCTGATCCGAAGACGTTCGTCGACAAGCCAACTAGCAAGTCCTCTCAGCAAGTCCTTGCGGACTTCAACACCTTTAACTTGTCGACTGTTACCGAGGACGACATGCTGAACTTCGTTGATACTGATTTCCTAGGAGAGGGACTTGAACTGGAGGCTGTTGCTCTCCCGAACTTCAATCCTAACCCAGCGTTCCTTAACAATGTGACGGACCCGTTGTTGAAGGCGTTTGCGCAAACCGTTCATGGGTACTGGACTCAACTTGCCCGGAGTACCAACCAGTCTGCACTGTGTGCTGAATACCCGGGTGGCACGTGCGAGAGCACGTTGATTCCCCTGAACCATACATTCGTCATCCCAGGTGGTCGCTTCAGAGAACAATGTTCGTGCCTTTCTCCGCGTCTCTGTTTTGCGTGGATATCAATCATATGTGGTGGCTTCTTCGAACAGACTATTGGGACAGTTATTGGATTATCCAGGGTCTGATTCAGTCGGAGTTGTATGACACTGTAAACGCAACTTTGCAGAATTTCATGGATGAGATCGAGGACTTCGGTTTCATTCCGAATGGTGGTCGCATCTATTGTAAGTAGACTGTTTTAGAGTGAGTTTCGGTGCATCTCATTGGTGGTAATACAGACTTGGACCGCTCACAGCCTCCTCTCTTCATCCACGTGAGTTCTGGTTGTTAGACATGGATGTTCTATCTCGCTAAGTCACGGCATAGATGGTGTATGACTACGTTAATGTGACTGGAGATACCTCTATTCTACAACGTGCTCTTCCTTTGGCTGAGGTCTGTGGCTTACTGCGTCTAATTCCTGTGGATTCTGAATATTTGGTCAGGCTGAGCTTGCTTGGTGGGCAACTAATCGAACTTTGGAAGTTACGAGCCCATACACTAGCCAGAAGTACATGCTGTCACACTATGCAGTCAACAATTCTGCTCCTCGCCCCGAATCCTATCTCACAGGTGAGTTTTCATACGAAACTTAACTCCCCTTTCTGTCAACGTGCCGATATTTAGATTACCTGACTGTTCACGACCCGACACTTACTACACCTCTCACGGATGCTCAGGCTGCTGACCTTTATGGCGAGCTTGCAAGTGGCGCTGAGACCGGATGGGATTACAGCTCGCGCTTTGAAGCTATCCCTCAGCTTGGTAACCCTGGCCTGCGAACGCTCAATGTCAAGAACCACATCCCAGTTTGCCTTAATAGTATTCTGTGTATGTAAACTGTTTCGTGGTGCCTGTCGGTTGATGGGAACTTTGAGTAAACAGACAAGGCCAGGGTGCTCCTTGCTGATCTATATGGCACGTCCAACGAAACTGCTGCCAACACTCACCGCCAGGTTGCTGCCGGTATCCGTGCGGGTATCATTGACCTCCTCTGGAACCCTGACAAACTTGCCTTTTATGACTTTAACTTGACATCTAACGCACGTAATGATATCTTTACGGCTGCGACTTTCTACCCTGTATGGAACGGCATCATTCCAGATGAGGTTCTTGCCTCCCAATCGAACGCATTTGGTTATTTCGCATCAGTTAATATGGTTATGAACAAGTACAACGGTACGGTTCCGGTGACTTTCATTGATTGGACAGGCTTGCAATGGTAAGTCTCTGGATTATTGACAATTCATATGCATAATATGACTTGTGCCTTGCAGGGACGCCCCGAACGCCTGGCCTCCACATCAGTACATCATTATGCAAGCACTCCGTTCCATCCCATCCAATCTTACTACCAATGGGCTGCCTGTGCCCAATTCATATCAATCCACATATGATCTCGTCCCTGCAGGTCAGATCGGCTTTACGGAAGCGCAGCTTCCGGGTCAACCATTCCGTGGAGCACAGGCTAATGAGAATGCGACCGCAACTGGGCCAGGGGCAGACATTAACAAACTAGAAGGCACTGTCGTCAACGGTGGCAATGCCACTTCAGGGGAAGGATGGAGGGACACTCTTCAGCGCGAAGTGGCTAACAGATATTACACTAGTACACTCTGCAGCTGGTGAGTTAGATGCATCTATTCTCTATTAGAGCAATGCTAACACTGTGCTAGGCATGCCACTGGTGGCTCTATTGCGGGATTGTTACCGCAGCTCCCGGCGTCTCAATTAAACCTCACCGATAGTATTAATAACACCGGTAACGTCGGTTATACTCTATTTGATTGTCCAGACCTCGCATTGACGTGCGACGAAGATGTACGAGAAGTTCTCTAATCTGAACGTCGATTCCTCCGGTTCTGGCGGTGAATACACAGTTCAGGCTGGATTTGGATGGACAAACGGTGTGCTCCTTTGGGTTGCGTCTACATATGGCGAACAGCTTGTCGCTCCACAATGTCCAGAGCTCGTCGCTTCTGCTTAGTGCTACCAGCACAAGCACAAACGCGGGTACGGCTGTTGGTCTACAGGCATCTTCTAGCACCATCATTGTCGCTGTGGCGATATCTGTTATCATTTATGACGTCCATGTTCTTCTCATAAATCTTGCGGACGCCGAACCTGGACGTAGATCATGGGCCTGTGTAGCAAAATATAGGGCGTGATGTGAACTTAGAGTTATATCTATATAAGTCTCAGTATTTGGCCGATTGTCACACTGTTGTTCGTTTGTTGTTCTGTAGAAATCCCATGGCATACTAGTTGCGCGTGTGCCGGGTGGCCAATTGGGATTGCATGACATGTCGCTGTGGAAGTAAAGCGTGCTGCACAGATAAGATATATTTCAAGGGGTGGTGATGGCCAACTGCCGATCGTCGCATGATACGTGTTAGATGTTGCCCTGGACTTTTTCTGTCTATGGACTAGGTGCTCGAGTAGATGATCAACATCGGGTCGAATCCGCAATGACCTCGATTCCGTCGTTTTTAGATGTATATAAGAACATGCTGTAAGTTAACTGCGGGTCAGGGGGAGTGATCTTGAAAGACTGGCGCACTGTCGATGCGACAGTGACGGATGTTACAGATTTAGCGCCATGGTGCATATATGCAACACAGTGGAATATGTGTTGAGCACTCAGTACGCAGTGTACTAGCCGCTACTACGCGAGCATGAGGGGCTGCTTCCTGTAGTTCATAGACTCACTGGGTGTCGCAGTGGATTCCATTAGTATTTTGGATGCATATATACCTGATCAACGAAGTGATATCTTTGAATTATACTAGCAAGCCTCTGCCAGTAGTAGTCATAGCGCCATCAACATGAATTTATCAAAGGTATGAGCGACTAGTGACTTTGCAAGAGTCTCTGTCTCCTGGACTCGCCCCTAGTGCCTGACCCTGGACGAAATTGGCATTTGTTTTCAGTTGCCAAAATGAAATAGTCCCGTGATCACATCAGGGTTCCTCCTTCGTTGCTAACCAAGTCCTACCGAACCGCGCTTTCGAAAGTCTCGCTGTCAGCCCGTGCTGCAGATGGCGAGGTATGCTATTTTTTGCTTCTTAAGGAGATGTTGGTTAACTTATTCCACGATAGGTCCGAAGGAGCGACTCGGATGTCGGCGGCGACACTGCCAGCTCACCATCATGATATTCAAACTGTATTTTGCGTAATGTTTTCAAAGTTCAGTCTGTTTTCCCTGAGAATCAGGCATGGTAAAGTCCCCGCCAGAGTCAGTAGTATAGATATCGATGAGGTGGGAGAAACCCTGGCAATCTGGATGCGATGGAGAGAGTACTGACGCAGTTACTTTTGTTCACATGCAAGCCTAGGCCTCTTCGTCTTCCACTGTCCAGCTTGTGCAATTTCCAATCAGACTCATACAGTGCAATTATAGAGATCTAATTGATCAGTGACCGTGGCAGTCATCGAGTCTACATCCGAGCCATTAATGGATTGGACAACAACGAAGCAAGATACCGACGTTATGGTAACCCTCAATGCAGTGTTGTCAGTTCCAGAATTCCTTTGCATACTGCCTGCCCTAGTGGGGGATCGAGAACTCAAATGACTTACGATCAGTGACAGGTAAGCAGAGGTAAGCCTACACATCCTGGCCCCTGGGAGTGTCGGGAACCGCTGCAGACGGATCTCTCATGCACGTCAATTTGAAGGCACGGTGAGTCCTCACTCTTCGCAGCTACTATACCGAGAATGCACCTAGCTCCAACGGCTATGATATCTAATTTCGTTTTATTCTTAGGAGCAACCAAATCGTGATATATTGGCGACATCTTCAACTGTTACATACACCTCCCACAGCGAGTAGTCCGGACATTCTCATTTGGAACCTCTCACATCATGATCGTCTGCCCTGCATCTCAAGTGCTATTTGTGACATTTGAATCATGGAGTGAACTTTGTCCTCGATGATAGACTGACAAGCGAACGGAAATCTGATATCCGTTGACAGTTTTCGTGCCTCACCTTGTGACTTGTACCGGTCCATTCCCCTGGAAAAGGTGACTCGTGGTCCAGATCCCGGAATCGAAATCGACGATAGCTTCAACAGGACTATAATCCCAAATCTCCAAAAAAAGCTCAGTAAAGCACTGGGATATATAAACTATATAGTCTTCGACATGAGTTTCGCAGTGTTCATCTTGGACTTCCGGGCACACATCCTTTCGAGAGATTCATCATGCTGTTTTCGCAGCCTTTCCTACTTTTGTTGGGAGTCTACTGTAGTTTCGTGACTGCCAGCCCATTGGATAGGCGTGCAGCGCCGACAGTGACTTTAGACACTGCTACGGTCACAGGTGTCGCGTCAGGCTTGGTGAACGAGTGGCTTGGAATACCCTTCGCACTCCCTCCGTGAGTGCTTAGCGATCACCATTCGAGATGGCTAATGTAGCTTTCTTGACTCAGGACTGGGGATCTTCGGTTCCAGCTACCTCAACCTATTCCGCCATATAACACAAGTTTTTCGGCATCGGCATATGGTCCTGCTTGTCCTCAACAACCCCCAACAATACCTATTCCTCCCGGCTTGGCCAGTGAGACCCTTAACTACCTCACAACCACGATCTACAACGCTGTCACTCCCAGTTCTGAAGACTGTAAGTTTGATTTACATTGAATGTACCGGTGTTGAACGCACTCTCTTACAAGGCTTGACTGTGAATGTCGTCGC
>LVVM01001566.1:0-26803 GCA_001882365.1 Rhizopogon vesiculosus
ACCCATACTCTTACATTGACCTCTTGAAGTGGCAAATGCGAGAGTTTTCGATGTGGGGAGTGATATATGATGCCTGCATATCCGCTCATAGTGGTAGCGGCGAGATAATGGGAAGATATCGGCCATACATCCTTGGACGTCTTATAGTTGGAGTTTGACGCCAAAAATAAGGGTTCGAAGTCTTCGAACTTCCTATGCTATAAGCGATTTGAAATCAGACTCTACAGCAATGAGCTGTACAGCCTGTGCTACCGTCCTGTTGTGTTCATGTCTCTGTGATGAACTGCAAGTCCAAACTGTCCAATAACTTCTTCTACGCAGTCAAGGGTTGGAGGACTTGATGAATGGCCATGTACAGCCCTGCCTCGTGTACGTTCGGGGTTCGGGGAATCCAAAATACACAGCATCGATGTGAAGTTAGAACTATCTGCTGACCGTGACGTTCAACTCAGGTGCAACGAACAGTGAATCTTTGTTATTCAGCTCCGCGGCTGGCACTGTAACTCAGCGACGGCGTCCTCATTTTTCTTCAAATCATAGTATTACAATGCGATACATATCCTGAGACAACCTGAGCGGCAATAGTGCAAGCTACAATGTGAATAGTGTTGGTATCATCATCGTCATCATCATCACCATCATCATCACGACTCCCGCCCACTCCTTTCAATGTTAACTTGAATCTTCGAGTCTGGCAGGACTCATAGGACCTAACTCATATTCCGGTGGCACTAACGTTAGAAGAGGTCCCATAAAGTCACTACCTGTCATTAATCCGTGTCGACACGTATTGTACTGTCGGAAGTTGATCACAAAACGAGGGGCAAGAACATATGGCTCGATGGCGCAGAACAGCTCAGCTAGTGACTTGCACACCGCCTTCCAAAATGAAAATGAATTCGTCAGATCCCACTGGTGTTCGTCGTACACCTCCACAGGACTTACTGGTATGTTCTCAAGGGGAATAACATTTAGTATCTTGTATGCAAGATTTCTGAAATCGACAGTTACTTTGATGCTCGAACAGCAAGAGAGATGGCTCACAGAACAAAGTATATAACGCTATCGCGCACTATGATCTTCATGCACTGGTTTAATCTCGTCTTCCCGGTGACCTCATTCATCTCGATCGTATGTTTGACCAGACGAGTTGTAGCGAGAGCGACAAGTAAGGCATCAAAAATGGCTGAGGGAATGGATGCGTATATGTAGAACATCGGACTCGGGCCTAGCGCCTCCAAGCAGAATTCCGTATTCAAGAGATTGTACTGTGTAACTACCTCTCTGGAGTCAGCAGCAAACTGACATGCGAGGTAATACGCACTAGTCAGCCCACTATGTGGGCCATAATATCTGATGCCGATGACTAGCATCAGGGCCATAATTGACACAAATAAAACCAGGAGAATCCCCAATATCAACCTGGATTGGCCATACATAGCATATATTCGCAGGATCATGATGCCTTCCATTGCAATTGCATAGACGTAGTTGCCCCAGTTCACGAGCTCGAGTGTCCACAGGCCTGGAATACGTAGTACAGGAACCGATTCTCAGATACATGCTTGCAACGCACAACTAGTAGTTAACAATCAGTATATTATCGTACTGGTATCTTGAAATACGCACGTTTCAGATGTCATGTTAACGACGCCTCCCCCTACGATATGGTAAGACCCCAGTATCATACATGTATTCAGGGCTTACAGAATGAATCCATGCTGTGCTTGTATGAGATGAGCTAAATCTTAAGAGGAAGAATACGGACATTGCGAGTGCCAGACCAAGGTATCGTACCTGATTGGATGGATGTGTTCAGCTTAAAGAGCTCCCGGTACAAACAAATGAGCAGACGTACCACGACATAAAGTGTAGACATCAGAGACCAAGGACGCTTCTGAGTATCCGAATCCCGAGTGAGTATGCAGTGAAGAAATGTTCACCCGGCGACTTACCCATACTAGTTCAACCTATGACGACATAATCAGCCCGCTTGAATAGAGTCATATTTGCTGACTGTTACCTCGCATCCAATGAGAAGCACTGTCCAGTAGAGGCCAGACCTCGGTGGTCAATGTCGAGAAAAAGGGCTCATGACTCCTCACTTACAGAAATCATATGTGATGACGACAGCAGCAGTAACTGAGCTGTTGATCAATTACTCACAGACGTAAAGATAAAGGAATTACTGACGGGACAGATAGTCACTGACTTGGAGACTCGCTATATCCGACGTCGAGGACATTAGATCCTTGATGGTGGCCTTATGAGCGCCAACAGCGATTAATTGATCTCCCAGCAACCTGTTATAAGACCGTTCCAATGTCGTAACATTGGTAGCGCATGGGTGCAGGTGGGTTCCTGTATCCATACCAATTAGCATTAGCATTTCCAACTGTGAGAGTGTAGCCGCTATACTTGGTATCTTGACGACGTGGCCCAGTCACTGGCACGGTGCGGGTGCGCATATTGTTCGGTGCTCGTTCAGACTGACCAGGGAGCACAATACAACAACATGCTCTGCAAAAGAAGCATACACTTGAAGTAAATCTATCATTATCCACCGCCGATAAGAAACCAGTCTCCCAGAGGCAGACATAAGACGAAGGAAGACATTCCTACTAAGATAAGAAACTCCCACAGGTCTTGTTGACCTGCCCCTTATGTTGCGGATTAAGTAGACAGGTCTCGCAAGCCAGCATATGGAACTCTGTGGGATAACAAACAGATGTTAAACGTATTTAGAAGGAGTGCAAGGCAAATGGTAGATCACCTGAAATCATATCTTCAACATCAGAAAATTCAACGCGAGAGAGGCGCGAGATTCGATCAAGGGGCGGTCAGCTGGCGCAGGATTATTCTTGAGGTATCTATCAAATTGAAGTACAACCTACGTTCTACGTGGTGACCAATGGTCAAATGATCATGAACTCTGATTCGTTCATTTTCACAGGAATTCGAAGGTCCTCGTCAGACATGTAGAGACTATTGTTCTGGATCTCCAGTTGGCCTCGCGAGAACTTTGCACGCTACAAGAAAGGCTCCGACTAACGTCGATCTATAGGCTCAGGGCACAAGCGGTGCTTTCATCGGTGCGTTACAATCGTGTAATCCCCGACATTTTATCGGGCACAGTTCTCCACAGATTGAGCTTGAAGTTACATAGTAGAACAAGCGTGGGTTTATGTAATAATAAGGCGAACAGTCGATCCTAACTACAACTCACTCCATGAATAATTTAGGTGGAATTAAAGTCGAGCGTGACGTGGGTGCGACGCCCAAATTTCGCCCTGGACGGCACCCGTGCGGCCCAGATTACTATCTCAGGTGTGGAAGTTGACGCCTCAAGTGTTCCATAAATCTAACAACTCTCTAGATTTATGGTAAACTTTTTAAGCTTCAACCCAGAATCAACTCCCCTGATGTTTCAGGCTCTTAGATGTCCCCCATCGAATGTGTCCCTTGAGGCTGCACAGAGGCAAACATGTATCCAGATAATGTGGTCTCTCTAGCTGCGCTAACGGCCTACCCGTAAATTAGATAGGTAGCATCATGACAAAAGGGATTGCTTCATACACCACGCATGATAAGTACTGATACTTTCTCCAGACAAAGATAAGTATGACCTCTTGTTAACGTTCGGTATGGTGAGAGTCAAATGAGAGTAGTAGTGTTTCCTCGCGCAAGGACGCGGAAGCGCCTGAGAGCAACTATGATTCGCATCGAAATCAGGGTACTCACCTGTGGTGAGCGGGTCATGATTCCACTCCCACAAATACACGCACAGGAACTGATTAGACAGGAAGCTATTATCGGGTGAGAAAGATTGAAGCCCCTAATATACCTGAGCTTATGGACTATGCTGCTCGGAAGTGAATCCCGGACTTTAATATCGAAGGTCTAAGGTCCATATTGGAGTTCGCGCGATGCATTATTTCGCATTACGTTCAACCCAGTATCAGAGATGTTGATCTTCCGCCGACAAGGTAGAGGGACTCGATATGACGTGTGAAAGTGTGTGAAGGCCGGTTCCGGCGCGTATGGAAACCTGATTGAAGTTGGTACCCGTGATGACTGTCTTTGGACTTGACGAGGGACTAGGCGCAATGGGTATCAGTAGAGAATATATTCCTCCGTATAGTTGGTGAGAATCACAGCTGAATTCCGCGACAACCGCTCCAGCAGCTCCAAGTCAGCAATCAGGGCGCTTTCACTCAGCAGTCCGGACATTCTAGGAGCCAATCTCGAGAACTGATCAGTTGAGCGACGATCATACCAGTCATTGCTCTTCAAATGCTTTGCAAAACTGTAAAGTGGATGGGAGGTAGTTCGAGGTCGACCAGTCTCTCGGTAGGCAGACCAGAAGATAGTTGTCTCTCGGCATTCAGAACAGACATGGATTGATGGAGTAACTGCTCAGGGGATAGCAGTATTACGCTGACCCGGAATGTTTCCTTGTCCAAAGTCTTCATCGGGAATATTTCTATCATGGCAGAGTCTGTTGTGACCGGGAGATTACTACAAGCAGAGGCACAGTTAATGCACGAGTATTCTATAGTGTACAGGAGTGCAATAAACGTCCGAGGGCCGTCAAATATAGCAAGGACATGGCTGCGCTGGACAAGTCCATCGCAGTGGTTGACGTTTGCTCAGGATAGACGACATTGTCTACAACTGGGGAGACTTCTGCGCTACATTCGAGTACAAACACAGTTGAACCGTGAATACTAAACGTCCATGTGTCTCGTCCAGTCTGTCTCTCATCGAGGTCCGTGCGTTATTCTGATGGCACGCGTTCACTGCGTTCACTGTGGGAGAACAGTCAGTAAGCTACTACCGAAAAAGTCAACGTGGCCTACATAATCAGTACATTTGTTCAGTTTTCGTTCCACAGTAGCCAGCCTTGGTTCGACACAAAGAGACTACTACCCTAGTGTTGAGTTGGCTGAAAAATATGACAAGACTAGTTTTGTCTCGGACGGTGTTACATGTGACGAGCCTCGACTGGGTACATACTGTGGCTGTGTGACATGATGTACAGTTATTACTCACGTGGCTGAGAGCTAGTGATGAAGGAGGCGAGACAGCTTGTTCAGGTTATTCACCAAGTCCTTCCGCCATTTCTCATCGCCATGCATGCAGTCCACCGTCCCCTTCTCACTCAAGCTAACACTAACATATCTTTGAGAGGCCATCTGAAGTGTATTCTTTTTGGCTGCAATACCTGGAATATCGAGCAGGGAGCTGACGTCTCCTTGCCTTGGGAATCGTGTTATGACGAGGCTGACGAGGCTCCATAACTGAGATTGATGCCACACTGTTTTGTAAAGCTCTCACAAAGCTCTCTGGGCAATGACGCTCTGCAGAGCATACGGGGTCATCCCAATCGGCATCTGATGAGTGCGATGGGAGCAGGAGGTGTGGTGGCGAATTCACATTGCGATAGTAGTCGCAGTATTTCGTCTCTGCTATCATTGCTTATATCTTACTCTTTGTTCACCCTCACCGACGTTCAGCGTTGCCCTCATCTGTGTGAGTCCGCTTCATGCCTCCACGTTCTTATCCGAAATGCACCGCTTTCTCATAGTTTCCTCATGAATTTTCAGGAAACATGCGCATATATCACACACTCAGTATCACATCACCCTTACGATTTACTGTCGTGGATGGATGACTTCAAGCTGGTGTCGGTCTCACTGCGTGCAGGATGCCGGCTACCACTAGAACGATGATGGACGATGAAAGTCGTATGCGGGAATTTTAGAGAATTTATGTCCTTTATTCACTCATCCGGTGCATATATGCGTTTGTCTTGACTCGGAAAAGGTAAGAGCTGCGTGCCCTGGTTGCCCTATGCCACTTCAACTGATTGTATGATGCAGGACTCGTTCTATGTTCGTTACCATGGATCATTCTTTGGATTTGCTCAACCGTAGCAATTTTTCAGAGAATAACCAATGTATTTATTCTTCGCTATGCAGTAAAGGTGTGCGTTTCTGATTCTTCTCACAAAGGCTTCCGCTTAACATTTCAATAATCCTGCTGCGTTTGTCACACGCTCCTATGTATTGCAGCCCATATAATAGCTAGAGAATATTCCGTGTCCAAGTGCACAAGCTCGGTATACTGATGTAGTGTAGTCCTTGGTGAAGGCGCTAGAGTTATTTGTTCGGGACAAATATCGGGGAAACCCTTACTATTTGTCAGATTTTCCTATTGTTTTATCTCGGGCCGAGACTTTTTCGGCAAATTTCCGACCACGCCGCCGCTGCCACCGACAACGACGAGCTCACCTACTAGAAGCCATTCTCCCTTGAACCAATCTTCATCCTGCCGAGTCTCCATGTCATGCCCCGCAACCCGAATCTGGGTACCTCGACCCTTCGAAACCGCAATCGAGTTACCAACAAGACCCGTCTCAAAGTCATACAAGGGAGCATCGATGCTGACCCCCTCGTGGTTGATGAGGACGAGGAAAAGGCCAGGATTATTAGCACGGCTGGAGTGGACGCTGAGGACGCCAATGTGAGTCCTTTTTCCTCTCACCATCGCCTTCAACGCCCTTGTTGAAAAGACTGACGTGTCTCCTTCTCATTGGCTGTTGACCGTGCGAAATCGCTTATCGATGGCTGACTCATATTTCCACCTTAGGAGCATCACTTACAGGCGGTACTGTCTGCAGCGTCGCACAGACATCAGTCAGTCGCTCGCTCAACACGTAGTGGCGAGAAGGCTGCCGCACCCGCTGCATATATTCCCACACCCGACTCCACTGGTATCGTTGACAATTACGAGGAATTATATCCTCCGCACCGATGGGAAGATCCAGGCGCGTACATCAGATCCTCAGAGACTGTCGAGGAGGCAGTCTCAGGTGCCCTCGTCGATGCGTTCACGTATTACATGGATGAGCGTGATAAGGAATGGCTCGACAGGAACAACGAAGAGGCCCGTGGTGAAGGCACCAGTGCCCAGGGAGCTCTTTCAGCCTCTGGTACAACGACCCGCTCTGGCCTGTCCCAACGAAGTGCCAAGGCGAAAGGCAAAGAACCCGAGTCAACGCAACCTATCACTATCACGGAGGACGAGTTTGAGCTTGTGATGGGCATCTTCGAGAAGGTTACCCATGACACGACGGAGTTCTTGCACCATGTAAGTCTATTTATTCGTTCACTTAAATACAAAGCTAAGTTTTGTTAAAGGGACTCGAGTCCGGCATGACATTTCCCCCGTTTTCGGACTATCAAGAAGTATTTTCCTCCCCATTACCGCCGTCTATGTTCGCTACGTTCACAGTGCCAACGTGGATACCACAGCCTGCACAACTCCTGCGCTTGGCGAAGGTCATCTATCCGTACTGGCGTGACCGCCGCGTCGAAAGAAAGGGACACAGAATTATACCCGACCTTAATGTGAGTCCGATTTTCTCTGAATATAACCGAGTTGCTCAAATCACGTGTCAGTTCGATGAGTCGGACGTGCCAAATGAATCCTATATTTGCTTCCGCCGCCGCGAAATCAAAGCTGTCAGGAAGACTCGTGCCTCGCAGGCAACATCATCCGATAAGCTCTTGCGCTTGCAAAACGAGCTGACGCAGGGTCTCGAGCTTGCGAGATCCCTTCTTTCACGGGAAAATCTCAAGCGCGACTACACGCAGCAGACGCTGCAGGTTTGGGACAAGCGCTTTGAGTTTGCAGAGCTCAAGCGTAAATTTCCCTCGTTGGGGACGAAGGAGGATGAGGAGCTTCTACTCGACAAGGAGAGAGTAGTGAAGAAGCCGAAGATCGAACCCCCCCGTATCACTGGACTGAAAATACGTACGAGAGATAGCGGGGATCCTGGATCTCCAGCTGTCGCTGTTGAGGCGTCCATCCGACCCAGAGAGCGCCTTGGCCTCATCAATGCAGCTATGGAACGCGATCTTGCGAGCCAAAAGGAACGGGACCATGGGTACGAGGACATGGTAGACGTAAGATTGTATTAACTTATATTTTCAAGTTCTAACGACTTTGTTCAGAATCCATACCAACGCCCAGCGTACCCCTTTCCGCGGCGTCATTGGAAGGCGATTTTTCCCACCGCGCGCTCATCAACACCATCACCAAATGTAGCAGACGAGGAACCGGACCGCATTCGTTATGTTCGTCACCGTCTGACTCGTTTAGGCAATGCTGCGCTCGATCGTCGCAATGCATTCATGCGGCGTCTTGGTATTCGTGGTGAGGACCACGCGTTCACGCGACGACGAACATTAGCAAGGAGCGTGGATACCATCGTTTCCGAGGAGGAGGAGAAAGAGGCGGCGGCTCGTCTGCGTGAGCGCTGGAGATTTGACCAAGACGACGAGCCCACCGTTGGACCTGAGGGCGCCGATGAGCAAGATCGTATCCTCATCGATGACTATGATCCCAAATACCTCCGTCACATGATGACGTTACTGTCCGACCAAGACCATCAGGCCCTCTCGACCGATAACACACTCGTCGTCAGTATGGACGGTCGCCAACACACCGTCTCACCATATCGTCTTGGAGCACAACCGCAGTATGTCCGCCGCGACCAGCACGGTGTACAGCGGGTGTATCCTGGAGGTATGCCGCTGTCCGCCACTCGTCCAGTTCCGGGAGGCATTCCAATGCCAAATGGCGTGCCAATATCAATGCAAGCGCATGTGAAAGCAATGCAACCGCCGCCCGCTATCCCTCAAATGCGTATTTCGTCTAATGGAGGCACACGCCCTTCGGGTGTCGGGAGTATTGTTTCTCCAGGTACGACTAGCGCGGCTATCCAGTCTTCCCCTCCTCGCACGACCTCATCCACGAACGGGGTCAATGGAAACCATACTGGCTCCGTTGTGCCAGATGGAGACTCAGTTAGGCTGATCGCTGCACCCAATGGCATCACCGTCAATAGCACCACAAGTGTGAATGGCTCGCATCAGTCGATGGACGTGCAGATGTCTTCCGCAGAGACTCCCCAGTCCAATCAGACCAGTTCTCCAGCGCGTCCCAAAGCTGACCAGGTTGCGGTATCTGTTCCACTCAGCAATTACCACATCCCTATGAACGGCTATCTGCCTAATGGGGCTGTACCGCGACAGTCAAATGGCTTCACCATGCAGCAGATGCACAAGATGGGGTTTGCCCAGACCGCGGATGGACGCCCAGCCCAAGTACCGTATGCAGGGCACCTGCCCAATGGCACACACTTCAATGTGCAATTGGCAGGTGGCGCTAACCTCAATATCAAACTTCCTCAGGGACGACAGTGGCCAGGCGTAGCATCACCTCATCAGCAACCGCCTGCGCAGACTGGGCAAGATGGTGTGCCAGGGCCGCCGAGCCCTCATGTTGCGCATGGCAACCTACCTACGCGCACGTCCTCTGCCAACGGTACGCGGACCATGAATCGTGCTGGGAGCATCAGCGTTCCTCCACAAGTCGGACAACTGCTCCCAAACCAGTATATCATGTCACCCCATATGCAACACAACAGCCCATCCCCACTGCCGTCTTCCGTCCCACTACCCTCCCACCAGTCCCCCCCTCGCCCGCCGCCACCTACACCAACCATGAAAATGGCCTCCCCGTCTCTACAGCACCAGCAGGTAGTACAGAGTTCGCAAGGCGGATATTAGTATATGCCACTGGACGTTGATGCGGTCTGGTTTCATGTGCACCTAATCTCTCCTATCTCTCTCCGTGATCCCTAACTTTACCACTCCGTTTATATTGCTCGCGCTCTGTTTGGTTACAATATCACTCCGTTTTGTGCTTTCCAGTTATGTATTATTGTCCCGTTTGGGAGTGTGTGACCAAAGTAAAAGATGAACTCAATGCACACGCTGTCCTACGCCGTGGAAACAATCGTTGACCAGTAGACCTTGAAAAATGACTGAGAATCCTTTCGCGGACGTTGCGCGGACTTGATGTACATGTGGATCCGTTGGTGCGATAACAGGGGTTGTGAGTGCATCGATTATGTAATTCGATTTCTGCCTATGGTGCGGACATAAAGACTATCCTTGTGGTGTACGTATCCGCAACTCTACACGGTCTAGTTTGATTTATTAAGCCTGTTAAAACATTATGCCCTACCGTAATATCAGTGATGACCTCAAACATGCCGCTATCCGCCTGTATGACTGACAGATACTTCCAACAACTGATATCCTCGATTTTCTTGCCCCACATTCTTCCGTGTATTGAAGCAGTACCGCGAGACTGGTCGTGTCCCAAAGCCCAAGAGTCTCCGTCATGGTAGGCTAAGGGCTCTGAACCACAGTGATATCCATCACCTCCTCGAGCTTGTCAAACAACGACCAGACTGGTTCCTGGATGAGCTACAGCACCTTCTGGAGACCAACCGTTTCGTATCTGTCCACTACACCACTACATATTCACAACACTCTTGAGCGAGCTGGAATCTCACTCAAGAAACTTCGTCGGGTAGCACAAGAGCGCAACGAGGACCTTCGCATAGACTACATGCACAAGATGGCTCAATACAGCCCTAACGAGCTTGTCTTCCTTGGTGAAGCACACAAGAATAACAAGACAACACAACGGTTGAATGGTCGTGTAAAGGTGGGGACACGAGCTGTGATGCGTGAGCTGTTTGTTCGTGGGCAGCGGTTGTCGGTAGTGGGTGCACTCTCGATGGAGGGAATGATTACTTCGACTGTCGTCTATGACGTGAGTCAAGTATTTGAACTTCTTGGAACACAGTGTGGTGCGTCACTGCTATGCAGAGCTCATTTTTCATATCTAAGTGCCAGCTTCCGGCTTCCTCTCTGTTCTGCATATCCTGGCAAACACAATGTCCTCGTCATGGACAATGCTCATATACATCACGGAGAAGAAATTCTTGAGTTGACACGTCGTCATGGTAAGTCTTTTGATCATTAAATTTACTGCCAGTGAACTGATAACCTGATCATGATACATTCAGGAGTATGCATTGTTTTCTTGCCGCCATACTCACCAGATCTCAATTTGATTGAGGAAACCTTCTCGAAAATCAAGGCTTGGATCAGACGGAACTACGACCTATTTGCCCCTGGTCCTGGTGTGCTGTACGACATGAGGGAGGTGATGGATATCATTACAGCGGAGGATGCGAGTGCATACATTCATCATGCTGGTTACTTTTAGCACTGTTTGAAGTCATTGAGAATGCAGTTTGGTACGAGTTCAAGTCCGAAAGCATGTGAGATATAAAAAAGAGAAAGTTTCGTAGTTCGTAGTTCTAGACCTGCTGGGACCACTGTGCCATAGCATCCTTCAGCTGTGCAACATCACCACATCGCAACTCCATACTTCCCACGTCCTGCGCCGTCGCATAACACAGTGGTGAGGGCCTGTAGATCCGTGACGAGAGAGAACCTCCTGCAAGGTAGCGGAAAGCCGATATGTCGCAAAAAAAAGTCTGCCAGTTCCATACAAGGACGACGGTTCGGGAAAGGACAGAGATATGATGGTGGGAGGCTTGGAGTATCACGAACAGGTGCCAGCTGAGGCTGATGGTGCACAGGAGGAACAGGTGGTGCAGCTTGGAGACCTTGGAACAGCTCGGGAGGAAATTTGAATTTGAAAGCGGGTGCCGCAGAGTCCCACTGGTTCTTCGCAGCATTCTGTAAGCAAGGATTTCGCTGGTCCAACGTCACCGTCGAACAGCTCCCGAGCCGAACATGCGGTGGTTAGGTGGCTGGTCCTCGGTAGCGCATTCCTAGACTGCAGTGGTAAAAGCAATGCAAATGAGTCGCGTCGTATCATGTAGTATCATCATTTTTTCAAATAGCTGTAATTGTGATTTACGATGTCAGAAACAGCGGATATATCCACTCTCAGCGCTCAGCATGCATTCGCGCAACTACAAGATAAAAACTTGAATCAACAAGTGGTATCTGGGAGCACCAACAACAACCACTTCCCAAGAGACCTCAATGCTACTACTAATTGATGCTTCCGGCACCTCCACAATATGAGACTTACAAGGCCCACCAGCTAACCAGACTGCTCCCGGCAAGCATGACCACTATTCTTGTTTCACATTCAATGTTACCCGCTGAGCTTCATATTACAGGAATCTTTGTGCACATCGTTGACTCAACTAACTAACACCACACGAGTCCTCACATGACTTCAAAGGATATTGAGACTCGTTGAGTAAAGAGCGACAGCAAGTGCGTTCTCCTGCTTTATATTTTATTCGAGCTAACTATTCTACTCCAGAAATACGATGCCGAGGCAACAGAACTGGTGAGCAGTTACTAACTTGTTTCACTATCCTGATGTGGCGCCTTTCCTTCGTTCTAGGTCTTCGAAGGCACTTGGTTCGGCAATACTATTGAGGTGCTTGGTAAGTTTTCCAGTGGCACATTGTACTAGCGGCAAAGCATGCGGACGGTGTGCGAGGGCAGGACAAGGGATTACGGTAAGCAGCATGTTTTATTGGCCACTTTCGTATGGTATCATATATTCGTAATGCATCGATTTCCGCACAACCGTATCGATACCGCTCAAGAATCTTATAACCACTGCTCATTTGCATCGAAGAGCGTATATGCGCATCAATACACGTTTTTTTGCAAATCTACGAAACGCGCAGATAATGACGTGCATCTACGGAATTCGAAAGGTCATAGCCACAATTCCCATAGTTCTCCCATTGAATTGCCCAGGTCCGATTGTCACTGGGCCCGAAGCGTTGCAGTCCCCAATGATGCAGCCACGTCACTTTGACCACGATGGAGGTTAAAAAGGTCGTTCTCCTGCTTTCATTCCCATAATACCAAACATCATGGGTTCTTCGCAAACTAGCTACCCCATCGCAGTGGTAAGCTCGACTCCGACGCTTTGGCCTTGACTAAAACATTTAATCCATCCAGGTTGGTATATCTGCAGACCTCCCAAGCGGTCCTCATGGAACGGAGAATCTTGACTACCAATCGTTCTTTGACTTTCTTATCAACGAGCACCAGGCCTATGAGAAGATCCCGTCCGATAGATTCAACATAGATTCGTGCGTTCTTTCCCCCTTAAAATCGTGCTGGTGTTTAAATATTGACGGCAAGTCCAGAGTTGAGGGTGTAAATGTTGGTGAAGTGGCTGTCACGCACGGCGCGTTCTTGAAAGATTTGGATTTATTCGATCACATTGAATTCGGAATTAGCAGCAAGGACGCCAGGATGATGGTAATCGGAACGCGAAAGCTCATTGAATTGTCGTTCCTTGCATTGGTGGACTCCGGAATGGATTATAGAGGAAAGAACATCGGAGCTTACATGGCGAGTGTCGCCCATGATGCTTGGATGATTTCCGGCGAGGTTGGTGACACCCGTTTTACGTTGTCTTTGACTCACTTTTGGTACCCTAGGATGAAACAGAAGCCCGCGGTTCATTTGCATATGTCCCTGCCATGGTTGCCAACCGTGTGTCATACCACTTGGACCTGCGCGGACCCTCCATTCCCACCGATACCGCTTGCAGCTCTAGTCTTTCGGCTTTCCATATCGCTATGCAGGCCATACGAAACGGGGAGTGCGAAGCAGCCCTCGTGGGTGGTTGTCAGTTGAATCATAGGCAAGATTTCTTAGCGGCTTCCTGAAAATTAAGATTAAAATTTTCAATCTGGTAGGTTTGTAGATTGGCTGGCGTACATTCAGGGTGGAATTCTTGCGCCAGATGGTAAATGCAAACCTTTTAATGCCTCTGCTAATGGGTGAGGCGACACTTGTGTCTAGTATGACACCCTGATTGAGAATCACTTTGCCAGGTTTTCTCGGGGAGAGGGCGCTGTTGTCGTTGTCTTAAAACCGCTAGAACAGGCCCTCATCGACCATGACCATATTTATGCTACTGTAAGCTATCTCTGGTTCGAACATGTCTTCGCATTCATTCTTCACAGGTCCTGGGTACCGGCATCAATTCGTCAGGTTCACTTGCTCCTGCAAACTCCCCCGTAGCCTCTGCTCAAAGGGATGCAATGCTGAGGGCATTCAAGCAAGCTGACCGCCAGCCACAAGAAGTCGATTTCGTTGAACTACATGCCACAGGTAAGTCTATGAAAACGGCACTGCGCTATTGATTTTGTTATATCTGTGACTTCAGGCACTGCAGTTGGCGACCCAACGGAAGCAAACTGGGTTGGAGAAAGCTTCCTGAAAAATGGCAACAAGGAGCTCCTTATAGGAAGTTTGAAAGGAAACTTAGGGTACGTCATGGGAACTACCACATTAAACTTTGTCTCATGTTCCTCACACCTAGCCATCTGGAGATCACAGCATTTCTCGCGTCGCTGTGTAAAGTCTGTTCTATTTTTAAATCAGGAATCATTCCCCCAAACGTCAATCTCCTCAACCCAAATCCCGCCATTCGTTGGGAGGACTTCCATCTTCGTGTCCCGTTAACGCCAACATCGTTACCCTGTCAATCCATTAATGGACGCTCACTGATTTCTTTGACGAGCTACGGAATTGGAGGTGCCAATGGTCACTGCGTTGTTGAGGCACCTCCGACCACCGATTCCATAGCGTCATTCTGGCAATCAGATGCTATTCGTACACCTTGCCTTCTGGTGACGGGTGGCCTTTCTCCACGTTCTACGGCAGCTGTAGAAGAATCTCTACGAACCATAGAAGCTAGTGACAAGTTACCTTCTATTGCAACAATATTTGGACGTCGATCCAGGTCTATGCCTTGGCGTTCTTATGCGGTTACCTCGTCAGATTCTCCTTATCGCTTTACTGAGCCGGTTCTCGCTTCCCGAACTCCACGTTCACTCGTTTTTGTATTTGCGGGACAGGGTCCCCAGCACTTTGAAAGTGAGTCCTCTCGGGCATTTGGTAACTTGTGTTTGATTTTTTTTTTCTTCAGTGGGCAGAGAATTATTCAGCTCGTGCACTGTATTCCAGAGGAGCATACTTGAAATGGATGAAATACACAAGCTTGCAACGGGATTTTCACTCATAGCCAAGACTGGGCTTTTCACCCCACAAGCTCCTTCTGCCAATGCTCTAAGCAATCCATGGCCTATTGCGGTGACTCTTCCTGCATTAACGATGCTTCAAATTGCAACGTTCGACGCTCTTGTGAGTCTTGGGATCAAGCCCACTGCAATTGTGGGCCACTCTGCAGGAGAGACTGCCATATTATATGCATCTGGAGCAGGTTCTAAAGCCATGGCTATAGAACTTGCAATCGCGCGTGGTCAAGCTATGACAATTGTCGAAGGCTCCCAAGGCGCGATGGCGGCGGTTTCATGCTCCCCCGAACAGGCTCAGGAAATTATCTCTCAGATATCCAACAAGCAAGGGAGGGTCGATCTGGATGTTGGCTGCTACAATACTCCTGGTGCCATCACTTTATCAGGGTCATCTACCGGTATCGATCTCGTAGTCGAACGCGGAAAGGCTGCCGGTTTTTTTTGCAAAACGATTAAACACCGCGGTTCCGGTGCATTCCAGACTGATGGACCCCTGTCATGACGAATATCTCCGTCAAGTAACTGATATATTCAATCGTTATTCTTCGCAGCCGCCTCAAATTACGACGTATTCCACTGAATGCGGTATACTCAAGACGGACCAATTCAGCGCAGAATATTATTGGTCTGGTACACGTGGCCCAGTGCGGTTTACGGACGCTATCCAGCATATGATTCAGGACATAGGTTCTTTGAACTTTTTAGAGATCGGACCTCACCCGGCTCTCGCTAGCTATCTGGTCACACTCGGCGGAGAGTCAACAACAGTTGTCTGTCCTCTGCGCAGGCCCAAAGGAAATCAAGGGGAAGTGGTTTCATTCCTTGACGCTCTGGGCAAACTGGCGATTGCTGGACATTGTTGCATCAACTTCAACATTCTCAATGGATGCCCCGCATCGGATGTCACCCAACTACCCGCTTACCCCTTTTCCCGCAAGAAAGTTCCCTTGTACCCACTTTCTCCTTCCATTAAGAGAGTTTGCCAGTCTCGTAACGGGCCGTTAAATTATGACCAACTTCGTATCAACACACAAACACACCCTTACTTGGCACAACATGTAATTCACGGCGAGCCCATCATGCCTGCTGGAGGTTTCGTTGAAATGGTACGCGCTCACTTGTAAAAGGTGAGGTAATCCAAAACTACCCTATATTTTTCAGGCATTGGAATTTGGCGCAAGGCAATTGTGAGACGTCGATTTCTTATTCATGCTATCATTATCTGGGGAACAACCAGTGCCAATTTCTATTAGTACCGAAGGACCTCATTGGTCGGTGCACTCTGCTCTAGATCCATCACAGTCGCCCACTCTTCTGCCCAAGGTACGTAAAATAAGCATTATATTGTCCACTCTGACTCACCGATGAGCTAGTATGATCGTCTTCATGGGGAGGGCTATCTATCTCTCGATCCTCCAAGCTCAGTATTACCAGCGGTAAACATTCAGAAGATAAAGGACCGCTGCACGCGAGTTAGCACTGAAGGTTCGCAATTCGTTGTTGAGTTTGTTCATGTACACAACCGTTACAGGTTTTTATGATGCACTTGAGCATTTCGCTCAGTACGGCTAAGATTATCGCAGAATATTGGACTGCTACCGAGGCACTGACGGAGGACGTGATGAAGTTTTAGTGCAGATACGTGGCGCTGTCGGGGACCTTCCAGGGTATGATTGTCATTTTTGGTATTACAAGAGGTTCGTCTAACAGAAATAATAGGCTGGAGAAATTCAAGATCCACCCCGTCATCTTCGACTCTGCAATACATATTCTCCTCCATCCAATTCTCACCAATCTCTCCAACAAAACCTTATATTATCTTCCTTCGCGTCTGCAAAGTCTGACTATTCACGAAGCACTTCTTACGTCGCCATTTCCACGGTCTCTCTACGCTCATGCTGTTTTCCGCCAGTGGACACCTCGTGAGTTTGCTTATTCTTGACGGTTTCATGATGACTTATGCCAAAGAAGAATCTCTGGCATATGATATTGCCCTCCTGGACGAAGATGGGAACCACCTGTGCACAGTACAATCATTTGAAGTTGCTCTCCACGGAGAATCTTCTCTACACGAGCCAAAAGTTCGCTTCGACATAGGGTATGAGGGTGTCTCGCTGGACTTGTCGTCGTGTCGTCGCCCAACCCTGGAAGACTCGTCAACCCATATTCAAGCGAGGGACCTAGCGGACACAGATGCTGGGATGTCATTGCCGCTCAACGTTATAAGTTACAATCATGGAAAAGAGATGGAGCTTCATGCAACATTGTCTGTGCTGGACACTACCGCTCCGTTGATGGTGTATTTTACGGCACTCGCTGGTCCAGACGGGGATGCGGCTGTCGGGTTTGTCCGATCCTTACGCAGGGAATATCTGTCATGGACAATTTGCATTATGGTGTTCGACACGGCTTGGACCGAAGAAAACATAGGACTGGCTGTTGAAGTCGTATCTAAAGGGCCCCAGGTAGAACACGAACTTATGGTGGACGCATCCGGATTGGTACATGTCCCGAGAATTGTACCTTGTGAGGCTCCAAAGAACGTGACTCCTTTCAACTTCCAAGAACCATGGCAGCTCAAGAAGTCGTCGGTTATCCATTGCTCTCTGCCCATTCATGATTGTCATTCAGCTGTCGTGCACGTGCAGAGTGTCAATCGTTCAGACGACCAGATATGGACTTTCATTGGCCGCTTGGGCAGCTCGCACCAATGTGTCATGGGCATATCTGCCTCTCCTATTGGAAATCTCATCGTATCGCCACTGGATAGTATGGTGGATGCTCCAGCGGCTCTGGGTGCTGATGCATCAGTGGGACCTCCTGTTCTTGCTTTTGCTATCGCCGTCCTTGCTGTCGGTCCTGCATATTTTTCTAACCCGGCAAGGTTCCACGGGGAGATTCTCGTGACACATGCAGATCCTGAGACAGGCATGCGGACTGCACAACTCTACCTTATTCGAGGCTTTCGTGTCACTACTCTAGCGCAACATGTTATGGAGACAGAAATTACTCACGCTCGGTTCAACGTCATCGTCTCAGAATACACCGATACAACAACTCTTAACCTCTTATCACGCCTCTTGATGGCTAACGGCAAGACGTTCCCATGGAAGCATCCAGCGAAAGGCCTGCAGTCGCTGCTCACCTGCGACCCGTGGCTAATTGGTCATGCTATTGGCCTTGGATTAGATGTAGCTAGCAATGAGCTCGACATTCCGATGAGCAAACTCAATGAAATCATCACTGCCAAGGCTGGCGAGCTCGTCCATGTGAAGAACTATCTCTTCAGCGCCGAGAAGGCATATCTGCTGGTGGGAGGTGTTGGCAGCCTTGGAGTTCAGATTGCCCAGTGGATGTACAAGGTCTGGATGATCCGTCGCTCTGCGTTTGTTCGATCATGCTGAGTTATATATTTAGAATGGAGCTCGGGAAATTGTTCTTACTTCGCGGTCCGGGCGCGCAGGAATTTGGCGCAAGGGGGACACGGTGTCTCAACGCATCATAACATATCTTGAAACCCGACCGGATTTAAAGTTACGCATTGAGGCAATCGATGCCCTCTGCGAGCCTGACATGAGAGCATTAGTGCAAGGCCTCCAGAGTCCGCTCGGGGGGTGCATGTTACTCTCCATGGTTTTGGCAGATGGTTTCTTTTCTGGACTATCCGCTGAGAACTTCAATGCGCCATTTAATGCTAAGATTGGGGCCTTCGATGCACTATCCAATGTGATCGACATGAAGAAGTTGGATTTCTTGATCTCATTCTCTTCAGTTTCGGCACTTTTCGGGAATGCAGGTCAAACAAATTATGCTGCGTAAGTCTGTTCAGCAATTTGCATACCTTTTATTCACATTCTTCAGAGCAAATACAATGGTGGATGCCAGACTGCGCGACATGCCCAACGCATTCTCTATTGTAACCCCCGCGATCACGGACTCGCTCGTCGCTATAATATCTGGAACGAGGATGAAGGACACGATGGATTAGGGGATGTCGTCCCAAAGTGAGTTTTCCCTTTACCTTTACCTGAATATGGAACCTGACATCAAATTTCCCTAGGGCTCCACCAAGTCATTGAAGAAGGCATTCGAAAGTTGGCTGACGGATCCTTTTGGTTCTATATTCCGGATTTCGACTGGGGTAGAGTCTGCGCCGGTATCGGATTCGCCCCAATGTACGGTCACTTACTACCCGAGCGGGCGGCCGCGGAAGACGGAGTGTTAGCCTCAAATGAAAGCAGTTCGATAGGGGACATTTTGTGCGCCGCCTTTGACATCGCACCAGAAGATTTGTCTCCCGACGTTCCTTTAACGGCATATGGATTGGATTCCTTATCTGCTGCAAAGCTATCCTTCGCTTTGAAACCGTTTTTCTCCATTAGCCAAACACAGCTACTTGCGAACGTGACCCCTCGGAGCCTAGAAGCGCGGTTGGAGGACCAGCCGCAGTCCACACTCACTGAAGCAGAGCAAAGAAATGCATCTGTGCTTCAGAAGGTATCTGAGATGAAGTCCTTGGTTGCCAAGTACACGTCTGGATTCAAGACCCCCAATATGCTTCTGCCTTCTTCTCTCAACCCATCAGACTGTGTTGTTCTCATAACAGGCACCACTGGAGTTGTTGGTGCAAACCTTCTGGAATGCTTCCTTCGTGCACCGCAAATCACTCGGATATTCCTTCTCAATCGTACTAAACCTGGAATTCAGTCTATGCTAGAACGTCACCGATCAATTTTTGAGGAACACTCCCTCGACCCAGCGGGACTGGAAACGGACAAGGTCGTGTATTTGGAAGGCACTCTGGGCCAAGATAATTTTGGGCTGGCAACAGAGACGTTGAACGACGTGAGTGCTGACCTGTCTGTGCAAACTTGGAAGCTCATCTTGTGTTAGTTGATTCGAAATGTCACACACATCATTCACATTAGTGAGGAACTTTTCCGTTAGTTTTCATTCGTACTGAACAGCGCACAGCTTGGCCAGTGGACTTCACCATTCCCCTCTCTGCATTCGATTCCGCTATTCACGATCTACGAAACTTGATAGATTTGGCCCTTTCCTCGCCCCGGCAGGCTGCTCCCAAATTACTTTTCACCAGCACGGTCGGTGTATTGAGCGGTGAGGCACTTAGGCTAATTTTGAAACAGCTGCATGATTTATGTTTTGATAGGTCTGACATCATCGAGCATTGTAGAGGAGGATCTCGTACAAGACCCCAGTGTCTCTGTTGGATTTGGATATATCGAGAGCAAATGGGTTGCAGAGCAAGTCTTGGCAGCGGCGGCAAACACCACGCGACTCAAGCCAGCTATCATTCGCCTAGGGCAGATGACCGGAGGGCGTAGTGGGTGCTGGGAAACGGCAGAATGGATACCCTCCATGATTGCATCAGGCCGCTTTCTTGGGGCCTTGCCGAACCGCTCCGGTGTGAGTTTTCTTGATTACCATACAGACTATATACTGACCATCGTAGACTGCAAATTGGCTTCCAGTTGATATAGCGGTGGCATCGCTGGCGGAGATGTTAGATTCACCCCCTGGCGTGTATCACCTGGTACACCCAAGACCTGTTGCATGGATTATTCTGATGCGGGAAGTTGCTCGACTCATGAATGTGCCATTGGTCCCGTATAACCAATGGCTTGCTACTTTGGAGAAACAGGCGTCATCACAAATGGCAAAATCGTCGCAAACTAACCCTGCGCTGAGGTTGTTTGACTTTTTCAGGACTGCCATGTACAGGAAGAATATGGAGAACTTCTTGGAACCGGAGCTCTCATGTGCCAAGACTCTACAAGAATCTCCAACGTTGCGATCAACAATCGCAAACATGCTGGGAGATCGGGATGTAGGGAAATGGATCGCATACTGGCGCAGCATTGGGTTTATTCCTGTTTAACGCGAGTAAATTGGTATCCTCCCCTACTATGTAACTAGATATAATTGTTCCCATGCACGCGAAAGAATCAGATCCGCAATTGGCATCGCTGCTATGAGCTCAATAGAATCATCTGTGGAGGCCACCACGGAGGTCCGGATGAGTACGCCAGACGAGCTGCAGCATTTGGTTTTTCTCTGCAATTATCGCTTTTCGATTCGTTTCCGTATCCATTTTTTGACTTTAATACGGACCACAAGCCCCGACCAAAGCACGGCGAGTCCGCGTATCCTCCATAACTTGACTATGACAACATAGTGGTGCTCACCAGCGCCAATCCCAACTCGAGGACTAGAGAGATACATTGTCAGAGTTGAGGCTGAGGCTAGCACAGATATGTTCAAATGCGTAGAGCAGAAGGCTCCTGAAACGATCCTATGCGTACTTTAAACCAAGTGCAGAAGTTATCCAGGACATGAGCGCTAGCGCTCATTACACAGCAATGTTAACGCACCGAAGTAGATGATACTGCCTAACTCCAAATAAAATGACCATCGTCTCAGCTTTCTCGCCTCTTGCTCAAGGCTGCGCACTCGTATAGAGTGTTTCTCAACAGTTGTTGTAGCAAGTCATCCAAGAGCCTTCGAGAATACTGTTGTTAAATGCTGAACAGTGCTTGCAAGGAGTCAAACCATGGGCCTTTCTACCAGGCGAGAATCGAATATAACCACCCATCAGTGATTCGAACTTGAAGGACTGCAATTATCAGCATAGTTCTAAAGACGTCCAGAGTCAGAATCGAGTCAAATCACCCAAAGAGGACTTTCTCATGAGTGATGCCTCATGCACCTCGAGTGTTGAAGTTAAAGAAGATAGTGGCTGTCGACTTACCAAGTTTCTTTGCCCTCGCCATAGATCTAACCAGTTTAATCCAGCTGCTCTCGCATCTCAGGTACTCCACGATCTGGAATGGTTGAAACGCCGAGTGTCAACCGTGTCTTCACCGGCCGCTAAGATGCAAACATATTGGCAGCCAGAAGATGCGAGGCCATACCGACGATGTCAATGGTGTTGCGCATCAGCCTGACGGACAAAGCATCATCGCATGTCCGGAAGACGGTTCACTGCGGCAATGGGACATGGAGAGCGGCGCACAGATTGGCGACAGCTGGCGAGATGATGGAGATAAGGCAGGAGTGTGGCACATAGGTCTCTCTCCAAAGGGCGAGACAGTTGCAGACGGAAGCAGGAGTGAGACGGTGAGATTGTGGAACGTCGAGAAAGTTGTCGCAAATGGACCGAACACACTGATATCATGGCGTCAGTGTGATGAGGTGCAGACGGTGAGCGTGTAATGAGTGGATCATACGATGGGATGGCGAGAGTATGGGATGTGGAGAGCGGGAAGACAATTCTAGGTCTAATTGAAAAAGATTGCGACCGGCGGCAAGGAGGAGAATGCAGTAAGAATCTGGAATGCAGACACAGCGGGCCGCAGCTGCTCTCCACACTCAAACCTACTCAAACATGAAGAAAGTGCATGGAAAAGTTTATTTCCGGGTCGGGTTCGATTACTAGATATTCAACACCGCCACAGAGAGGCCGGGGTTGTATGCTCGGAATACCGACTACTTGCCAGTGCATCATTTGATAAACGGTACATCTGTGGAGTCTCGACACGAACCTTCCAGTCGATCCACGAGCGTTTGGTGTACGGTATTGCGCAGTCAGCGGAGAGGATGGAAGGCTGATCACTGGAAACCGTTCACTGTGGATGAAGACTAGTAGATGGCGCACTATGCAAGGGACAAGAATGCATACACATGGGATATTGAAGTGGTCGGGTCTGATAAACTGCGTCCAGCTGGCAATGCGAGATTCGCAGAACTACGGCTCTTTCCGTTGGGATATTGAAGTGGTCGGGTTTGATAAACTGCGTCCAGCTGGCAATGCGAGATTCGCAGAACTACGGCTCTTTCCGTCTGTCTCCGACTCTGTACTCCCTCGCCTCCCTTACTCCAACATTTACATCACCTTAAAAGAAGCTTGCCTGTCCATTCCTGCTGTTGCACAGGCATCAGTTGCTCTATCCTGTTGACGATGTTCGCTCTCTCAGGTGGGACCCAATACCGCACTTCGATTCCAACAGAGGGTATAGCGCACCTCAACCGTAGCTCTCTTGATGTAGATTATGCTGATATCTCACTCGCAGGCCGGGGGTACCAAGTCGTTGGTGGACGTACGTGATGTATTTGTCGCCATCATAAGGTCGCCATTCTAGAGCGATGCATTTGACATCGACGTCCCGTGCGGGTTGAGCATGCCCCTTGACTACCGGGAGGCTTTCTTGATGATACGCCAGACGCTCGCCCTTCCATCGTTCTCAACCTGACCCCGATGAATCGACGGAACTCCAACAATCTCTAAGGTAAAGTATTTCCTTTCATCGTGTTCCTCCTGCTGTAGAAGTCACTCTAGTACATGACAAATAGCTATGTCTCTCGGTCGATATTTTTGAAATTTGCACCAAGTCCCGCAGACGTACAATAATACCTCAATCTCGGCCATACTAGCGACAAGAGTGTTGTACAATGTGGCAGCTGTCATGAATCTTGCTTGAATCGGAAACAGCCTCCTGCGTCAAGTGCACGGGTGGAGTATATGTACATAGTACTTTTGCATTTCGATCGTTGCAAAAGATGATCGTATCAACATAGTTGTAACCATCAATATGCTTTCTGGGGTGTACAAGATCGCACGTGATAAATCATTGGAGATAGGCTTTAAATGGAGATCACGAAAATTGAGCTGGCGCCGGTATGCGATGATCGGGCTCTCCTAAACTGTCTTTTTAGAATAGTACCCCTCGGGAGTCGAGGTGAGGGGGGTGGGGGTTCTCAATAGAATCATCCGTCTTGAAGCGTGTTTGAAGTCGGTGGTTTACGGGTTAACATATTTGCATATATGGAAGTAAACGTATACCCGCCATTAGCTAATTCCGATTCTGTTGTTATGCAACTTGACACCTTCGCGGCTTCGGTGCTTGTCGCGGGACCTCGCAGGACTCGGAACGGTTCTGTCAGCAATGACATGACCAAGGCAGCATTTGTATAATACCACTCAGTCACCGGGTCAAATAAGCCTCCTGGCCCAAGACGTGTGTCCCAACCTTTGAAGCTTCCCGTCGTCTCCCCTCCTTCGAACGTTGGCCAATGTCAGGCCCTCCTCCAGGAACAGCCTCTTCGGTGACCTCCCTTACTCAGGTATCAGTCCAACTTGAAGGTGATACGAATGATCTTCATTCTCTCCCGCTCACCGGCAGCGACGGCGGGTCTGCCATCCAAGGCGACAAGGTCGAAGATAAAATTGAGCTCAAAGAGGATGATTGGGAACACGACCCAGTGAACCCTATAAATTGGTCTCCGGCAAGAAAATGGATAGCGACTTCACTCGTCAGTTAGCTTGCATAGGTAAGACCACATCATGAGGTCTAATTTCCTGGTTTCAGGTCTCGTTGTATACTTTTGTCACGCCATTAGCCAGTTCTATCATGGCGCCTGGTTTGCCAGATGTAGCCATAAAATATGGCATTACCAATCCCACAGTCACAGCATTGACTTTAAGCATCTTCCTCCTGTCATTCGCTCTTGGACCTCTGTTATTAGCTCCTTTGTCGGAAATGTATGGCCGTGTATGGGTGCGTCTTGCTCGTGATTGGCTGAACCATTTTTTCTGAACCTCTTCAAGGTCCTCCACTTAGGGAACCTCTTTTTCCTCGTGTTTAATCTCGGCTGCGCGTTATCGCCTAATGTAACATGTTTAATCATTTTCCGGTTTCTAGGTATGTCGCAGACCTGCTGGAGACCTTCGCTAATTATTTGCAAAGCTGGATTTGCGGGGAGCGCACCTATAGCATGTGGCTCAAATGTTGTTGCTGACCTCTTTGTGGAAAGCGAGCGCGCCTCGGCTATGGCAATTTACAGTCTTGCACCCTTGATAGGTGCGTTTCACAGTCTGTGGCTTTGACTCAAGTTCATACATGTGACAAGGTCCAGGTATCGGGCCTATTATGGGAGGTTTTATCGCAGAGTCAGTTGGCGTACAATATGTTTTCTACGTCATCATTGCCATCTGTGGTGTGGCCGCAGTGCTTGGTATCCCTCTTTTGAGAGAAACTTATGCACCAGTTATCAGGCTTCGTCGTGATAAAATAAGGTTGGATCCAGAAAACTCAGCTACAGAACATCCTACCCTCACCCCACACAACATGGACGGATGGGCCTATATATGGATCAACCTCCAGCGGCCGTTTATACTTTTTACCAGGAGTTTCATATGCTTCATCCTGAGCTTGTACATGTCTCTGTAAGTCTACTTCAGCTTTACTTGTCACGCAGCTAACTCATGTCGTATATTTAGGATGTACGGTCAGTGGTGGCACACACTATCTCGAGTTACATGATTTGCAGACTCATATGACATGGCAGGTATCTATTATTTGATGTTTGCTACTTTCCCCTGTAAGATTGCATTCTCACAGGCACAACGAGAGCGTGATTACTAACAGCTTGAATCCAGCCCTGTTTTCGGACGTGTACCACTTCAGCATTGGAATGGGAGGTCTGGCGTACATCGGAGTTGGCTTAGGATTCGTATTTTCTGCAATAGTCGGCGCCCAGCTCTCCAACAAGATATACGTATATGTATGTCAAGACCGCTTTATATTTTGACTATGTTAACTGAAGCGCTTTTATATGTAGCTTGCTAACAGAAACGGAGGAAAGGGTAAACCAGAGATGCGTGTGCCTGCTTTGATATTTGGCTCGCTCTTTGTCCCAGTGGGGATCCTGTGAGATCGACTCCTTTTATTTTGCTCCCAGTCTAATCTATATTAGGTGGTATGGGTGGTCAGCTCAAGCCCACCTCCATTTCATGATGCCAATCGTTGGTACCGCCATATTTGGATTCGGGATAATGACAACTTTGTGGGTGTATTCACATTCTAGCGCCGTTCATCACTAACCTCTTGTAAGCCTCCCTATTATACTATACATCGTAGATACATTTACCTATGGTGCAAGCGCCGTATCCGCTACTTATGTGAGTCTCCCCTTCGCCTCACGTCGTTAGGGTTTACTGAATGTCATCAGGTATCCCGTTCATTACTTGGATTTGCATTCCCTCTGTTTGGAGAACAGATGTTTGCCGCACTCGGCTATGGCGGAGGCAATTCATTGCTCGCAGGTCTTGCCATTGTTATTGGTATACCCTTCTCCGTCTGGATATATTACGCCGGCGAGCGCATACGCGCGAACAGTCCCTTGGCCCGTTGATACAAGGCCATAATTATAACAGGATGGTAAGCCCCTCCGAACGCGCTGGATCCAGGCTTCATTATTACACCAGTTACGCTTATGAATTATTTTTACAGCGCAGCTACTAGTATCAACGGCTTCAAATTTAATTAATGTACAAGCACTCATTATAACTCGACTTCGTGCCCGTAGGATTGTTTGCCAGAATCGGTGACTAACAGGGCACCATCTACCATCTACTCACATTTATTGCCCTAAAAAAGTTCCGACACGACTGTTAACCGTGAGGGTCATTCGTTTACTACTGTTCAATAGAGCAAAATAAAGGTGCACCGCTGAGGATTCCTGAATATGCTAGGCATTAATTCGATGAAAGTGTCCCTTATGATTTCGATAAATCGACTGTCGAGAGACGTCTGACTCAATTTAAGTGCATACCTACATGTAAGGATTACCAATCGGTTACCGCCAGAACATGCCGATACTCCTTTTACCGCAACCACAACGTTAACGCCTGGACCGTCTGTCAAGCACAATACCTGACCCCTTCATTAGTAACTACATTTACAGTTCCTATTACTCGTTAAACCCTTTCTTTCATCACTATTCTTCCATTCGCGACGC